>CBVK0100496095.1:0-10033 GCA_900067695.1 Picea abies | reverse complement strand
CACATCTTCTTCTGAAATATTTATGTTTTCTGCATAAGCATAAAATGCTTCAATGTGTTCTTCAGCAGTATACTCCCCTGCTCCAATGAACTTCAGCATATATTTCTGGTAGTCACCTGTTGGCATGGCAGACAGGGGATTTGGCAACACAAGTGGAGCATATCTAATTGCCAAGATTTGTTCCATTCTGGTCAAAGGGGCAGCCATGACAGTCTTGGTGATTGATACAGACAAGGAACTTGCAGGAGATGATGGAGGAAGTGAGGAGCTCGTAGGAGATGATGGAGGAGATATGTTGCCTGAATTAGAATAGGATGGCTGTCTTATTTCACCCTGAGCAGAAGTTTCGGAAGTAGGTGGGAAATAAGAGGCTTTATAAAACTAGCTGAGCAACAAAGCTAGATTTTCTTCTCCTTTAGAGGACAAATCATGGAAAATTTCTTCAAGGACTGGCAGATTAGTGTAAGTGTGTAAAACACCTTTCGAAGGTTTGATAGGTGATGAATCAAAAGAAGATGAAGAGGAATTTTCTTTTTGTTGGGAAGATTCAGTATTCAGTTCTTTTGGATGGGATGAAATGTCAACCTCAAGGACAGAATCAGTAATATTAGAAGAAAAAGAAGGTTCTTCTACTTTAGACACTTGAGATGAAATTTTTATTTCTTGGGAATTTTGGGTTTCAGCAGGGGATTCAACAAAAGACTTTTTAGATATGAAAGGATGAGTATCAGTTGGAATACCTGAATCAATTGTACTTGTAGATCCGGAAGCCTGTCTTTGCAAAGCTTTGCCCTTGCTGATGATTTTTTCTGGATCAGGAACTGATGTCAATGGGCCTTCTGGGTTTGCCCTCGTGTGAGCTCTTTTTGGAGCCACTTCGTTACAATGGAGTCGTCAGATAGAAAATATACAACTTGATAGTGTCTACTTCTTGTCTATCATCAAGAATTAGATCTATGTCGTCTCCCAGAGAAGCTGAGCTTCGATCTCCTCTCCCCGGCAATGGCGCCAATTTGTTATCACTCCAAGAAACCCTTTGTGGTTGCAGACCAAAGGTGCTTGGTAATGTTTTTGTATTTTGTAAATGTGGATCAATGGGATAACTCAATTCAGCTTATGGCATTCAAACATCAAAATGATAAACAAATAGACAGTGCTCTCAAAGATTGATTAATCAGCAGATAAATTTTAAATGGGTGAAGAACAGATTATAGCTAAACCAGTACAATGTAGGGTCTAAGAGACAATCAAGAAATCTATTATCAGGCTATGAGCTAAACAATGGGATAACAGCCATTCAAAGCTTGACAACACAGATAATAGTGCAGAAAGAAAGATGGAAAGCTGACATCAAAATTGAAAGGAACCTGTGATCTGTATTAGCATTAAAATGTATGAGTACAATAGCAGATTACTCTATCCAAAATTGAACCCCTGTTTGATATCAAAAACAGGCATTTATAGCCTCTTACAAACAGTTATACAGATCCTAAAAACATGGGTCTGCATTTAATAAAAACAATTATATTCTATCTAAGCAACTTGAAATTAAAGTCTTCAACAACTAGACTAGATAGTCGATCTGTCTTCAGTTTCCAAAATCGCCATCTGCCTCCTTCAGCTCTAAGTATGTGAAATGTGGTGAAAATAACAGGACACCTGTATGTGACCATTCAATTTCCCAATGTTTATGGTCGAGTTTTTAGGAAATGGTTTTGGATGTGTAACCAAAAATCCCTTGAATCCCTGATGTTGAACTTCTAGCATTCGATCTCATAGTCCACTGATACATTGGCATATCTTCAGAGCCTGTTTGGAATGAATTGTTGTATTTTCGGCCTCAAAAATTACTTTCCCAGCTTTCAACAGCGCAACTGTTTGAATTTTTCACGGGTTAGCTGTTGAAAGTTGTCGTTTTCCACAGCTAACGAGTAATGAAATAATAGCCTGGTGCTGTTGAAAGTCCTGATAGTGCACAAAAAGAGTTTTCACCTTTGAAATTGATTTCAAGCCAAAATCAGTGGGCATTTGATTTCTCACCTTGCATATTGACAGCAACTTGAGCAAGAACCTTGAGGTCTGGATGAGATTTTTGCTTCAATTTTTGTTTCAACCTCCTGATCTGCCTTTTGAGGCGTTTGGCAAGCCACCACAAGCTGTTGTAGTCTTTGGTGAGCTTTTTCTTCTTCTTCTTTTCTCTAACGCTTTCCTTGGCCAATCTTTCAAACGCAACATTTGTCTTGGCAAAGTTATCAGATAACTTTTTATACCTATCCTTAATCGCCCGCTCCAAGACCTCTTGTTGGGCAATTACCTCCTTGAGATGTTTGATCTTTTGAGACTTATTTGATCTAGGGTTTTTTTATGATTCTCCCTGCTCTGTCTAATTGAAAGTTTCATAGTTCTGTGCACATTCAGCTGATTGCTCAAAACTCTTAATGGCAGGGCATTGATTCTGTTGCTCAGATTCTGAATCTGAATAGGGCAAGTTAAGTATATTCTTGCCTGAACTCTGCTCTATTGGACGCCCTGTATTCTGCTGTGTAGTCTGCTCTGTGGTGTGCTCAAAAGTTAACTTTCTCTTTGACCTGTGAGGCTTCATTCCAGATATTTTGTCCTCTGAAAGTCCTGGTAAGGCTCTTCTTCTCCTTGAGCTGCTCTAAGGAGACAATTGCTTCTTTGAACCTGCCATCTGTTCATTTGCAGTCTGATTCTGAGTTTCAAAACCTTCCCAGAACAGGAAGTGCTCCCAACTCCTCTCCTGTTGTTTCAATTCTTGCAAGATAATCAATTTTATGAGGCCAAGGTGACATAAAGCAGTTTTCACGCTCAAGGGTTGAGCTCTAATCCTCTTGCATACCTTAGTCAAACTGTGATATAGGAAATAAGGCAAATTGATGGGGGTCTTGCCTGTGAAGTGATCCAAGAGTTTAAAGTGATACATCATCAATTTGTCATATCTTCCCTCTGATGTAATGTACAATTGGATGCCTTTGAATAACTCTTGTCATTCTTCATCTAGATATGAAACAAGCATACCTTTTCTCCAAGCTTTGTGTCTGTACCCCTCTTTCAAATAGACCCTGAAATCCAAATTTTTAGGAGCAGTGGTTTTAAACCAGCTTTGACCGGTTCTTGGCAATCCTGTAGCTGCGGCAATGACAGCCTCATCCACTTTGATCTCCATGGACCCGACGTGAGCTTTATTGCCATCAAAAGTCTTAGCAAAGGCTTCAGTTGTGGCCTAATGGCATCCAACTTGTAACCTTTCTACGAATTCCATACACCCTGCATTTGCAAAATGCCTCTGGACCTCAGGGTGTGATTGTAGAAATGATAATTTATCTATTTCTCGCTTGAGTAGAGCGCCACTGCATTTTCTCACCATTTTGCAGCTCAGAAAACTTGACAATTGTAACCCCGTAACTGTCAGTTGAGCCGAGGTTCTGCGCTGTTGAAAGTAGTTCGGGCTTCGGCTCTATTTTGAAACAAATGAACACTTCCACAGTATTCCGGAAGCGATTTGTGATATGAAAACCATAGTTTGATTTGATGTTGTCAGGCCGGCAGTACCTCCTCAGTACCTACATCATCGAACACGAACCTACCATCTCGGATGCCATGAGTGTTGTGCGTGAGTTCTGGGCCAGATTCGAATTACAGTCATATCCTGACATGCATGATCGAGTTTCTATCATTGCCCACTCCTATCAGCGCATGACTTGGATTTACTGTGACATTGGGTGATCATATCATCATTACTGTCATACGTGGATATCACGCACGTGATTCCCGCCTTGTTCAGCAACGACCCGCGAAAAACGCCTCTGTCAACTGCTTGCTTGCAACTTTCACCAGCACGCGACTCTGTGAAAAATCCCTGTTAGCTGCGGAAAGTATGCACTTTCAAAAGCACACCATTAGTTTAAAAACACTCATTGGCTCTAGAAAATATGCGCTTTCAACAGTGCGCCATATTAATTGAAACTGCTTCTTAGCTGTGGAAAGCGTGTACTTTCCACAGCGAACCTTGATTGTCAAACCTTTTGAAACTCGCCACTTTCAACAGCGCATCAACTAATGAAAAGAGCTCCTTAGCTGTTGAAAGTGGAAACTTTCCACAGCGCACAATCAATTTTTTAACACACGTTAGCTGTGGAAAGTAAAAAATGACAATTTTGAAAAGAAGACTTTATGGGTCGAATTATTTTCTAAGACAAAACCAAAATCTAAAAATTTCTCAGCTATAAAAACTCAAAAGTAACTTGAAGACATTACCAAAGGCCATGATATCCACTACAAAACTCAACCGAAAGAACGGTTTCATTTTGGGAGTTAACACATTTGATAACCCAAATGACACCACTGTGAACTCATAATGACCATACCTTGTCTGAAAGAAGTCTTGTTGATGTCTTCATCTTTAATTCTTACATGATGATAACCTGACCTGAGATCAATCTTGGAGAATATTTTTGCATCCTTCAACTGATCAAAGAGGTCATCGATCCTTGGCAAAGGTTACTTATTCTTTATAGTTACTTTGTTCAACTTCCTGAAGTCAATACAAAGTCTCAATGTTCCATCCTTCTTCTTCACAAATAATACTGGAGCACCCCAAGCTGACACACTTGGGTGTATATACCCCTTCATCGGAAGCTCTTCAAGTTGCATTTGCAACTTCTTCAATTTTGGTGTACTCATCTTGTAAGGAGACTTCGATGTTGAAGTTGCTCCAGGCATTGGATTTATAGAGAAATCAATATCTCTTTTAGGGGTTATTCCTGATATTTCTTTAAATGCATCCTCAAACTCTTTTAGGACTGCATAATCTTCAACATTTGACACCTTATCCTTGGGTGCTTCTTCCACATGAGCTGCAAATATTTGACATCCTTTTCTGTAACATTTCGTTAGATGAAATGCTGAAATTTCTCTGATAGTTATGGCCCTCGGAATTCCTTGTATTGTCCTTAGGTTCCCTTCCTCATTCCAACAAGTAAATTCTTTATTATAATAGTCTAGGATAGCATGGTTTTGGTCCAACCAATCTGTACCAATTAGACAGTTGTAGGAACCTAAAGGAAAGATGCTCAAATCTTCCCTGGTGCTCAATCCATTCATGTCCACTAGGCATGAATTAACCATCTCATTAAATTTTCTTTTGGCTCCGGTAAGCAGCTGCACCAACCAATACTTTTCACTCTTGCTTCTTGGAAAATGAAATTTTTCCACCATATTAGGATCTATATAACAATGAATAGCTCCTAAATCAATTAAAATAGGAATGGTTTGGTTGTTGATTATACCTTCCACTTCAATTATATGTGACTCAAACTCATCCTGCTTATTGTCCAGTTCTGCATAGATCCTAGGTAAATTCCTGCCCATGTCCTCCACTATTTCAGCTTGTTGTACATTGTGAATATCTCTCACTTTTTCACTTCTCTGAGGACAATCTCTATACTTATAATCTCCCTTACCACCCCAACATTGAATAGGTGGTTTCCTTGGCCTTTTCCTCCTGCCTCAATCATTCTAGGCTCTCTAGAATTGGGTTGTCCCTGAGGACTTATACTGAAGAATGGTGGCTTAGTCCCCTTTTTCCTATGTTCCATCTTGTACTTCTTCTTGTCTTCCCAAGATTTTTGGAAAGTTGTCCTTCCTTTATGTTGATCATATAGGCATTTAGCTTGCCTTATGGTCTCCTCCAAAGTTTTGGGATCATCATATTGTATCTTGTCACAAATGAATGATGGAAAACCACTCGAATACCTATGAATCTTAATTGTCTCATCTTGATGAATGAGACATATTTTAGCATTTCCCAAAACCTTCTTTCATATTTATCTATTTTCATACTCCCTAGCTTCAGTTCAAAAAAATCCTTCATTTTCTTGTCATAATATCTCTTAGTCAAGTATATCTTTTGAAAATACTTCTTGAATTCCTTCCAAGTAAATTTTTTCTCTTTAATGTGTTGCACCTGCACAATTTGGTCCCACCACACAGATTCCTTTTCCTTGAGTTGATAGATAACAATTCTTCCTTCTGCATGTGAAGAATAACTATGTAATTGAAAATACTTTCTCATGCCTATCATCCATGTCTTTGCATCTTCATCCTTCTTGTGCTCACCTTCAAATGTAGGAGGTTTGATTTTTTTCATTTATCCTTGTAGCTCATGCACCACATACCTCTTCTTATGCTTCCTGAAAGGGGATGGACTTGAGCTACTATGTTCTCTCCTTGTGGAATGCCTTGGGGAGTGATGGTGATGTCTGCTAATACTTCTTGTTCTTCCTTTCTCATCAGGAGACCTGTAACTTCCTTATTTCCTTGAGTCATTCTCTTTATCCATCTTCTTTTCTATTATGTCCAAGATTTGCGTTAACATTAAATTGAAGTTGTCTTGTTGCTTCTTAGATTTCATAAGGATTTCATTATCATATTTATAACTTTGGACATCCTTTTGAAAAATTTTAACGATCTCTACCCGGTTCAAGATTTCTTCATTTCCTTCTCCATGTCCATTTGAGTTTGTACCTTCATTACCCATATGGACATCCATCCCTCTGACCTCATATTCCTAGATGTAATTCCCTTGTGTATCTTCCATGATTCTGCACTCTGTGATGATCCTAATCTGATCTAGTTGTTGTTAACTCTTCAAAATGTGCAGCCAATGAAACTTTGTTAGGCTGATTGCTTTAACAAATTCAAGCAATTATGCTCAATTCTGGTTCCATAATACATCATAATTCTTTCTTCTAATTTTCCTGAAACTTTCCTGCCCAAGTCAATTTTCTGAGTGAGTAGTTATATTCTACTTTTCAATATCTTTCTAATTCTTGCTTCCAAGCTCAATTCTAATTTTTGAGTAGAAAGTTATGAATATTTGAAAATTGTGCTTCCTAGGATTCTAATCCCTATGCAATTGTTATTTTTCTTGAGAGTCGAATTAGCTCTTGGATCTGGTGTTGAATCCTCTCATAAGTACACATGCCCTATTTCTTCTTTAGGTGCAGGTCCGTACAAATTGGAACCCTACAGATTCCTTTTTAATCCCTTTTACGTCTTTAAAAATAAGAATCTCAGACACTATACCCCTTTACTTCGGCAAAAATTTCATATGACCAAGGGCTATGACCAAGCACTTAGCTGAAATGTGCTTATCTAGAGCTTCAAGACTTCGGTACTTCAGGAATTCAGGCTTCATAGGTTTCACCTTCATCACACTTCATTTACTTCGAACGTCGAAGTGGCTAACTTCCCGAACAATGTTTCTCCGAAGTTTCGGGACTCCGACGCTCCACAGTTTCGGGACTCCGACACTCCAGAGCTTCGAGCTTCAGAGGATTTTTCATCACAACCCAACATTTCCTCCAAATGTTGAATTTCCAAACTTCTGGGGTCTCATTAGAAACTACGCAACATGGGGTGCTACGTGGAAAAAATGTGGAGATGACACGTGGCCCAATCGATGGGTGGCACATGTCAAGTTCCAACTGGCACAAAAGTTCTGTGAAAAGAATGAATCGGGATGACATGTGGCATGCATAAAGTGGGCCCACATCACCCTAGGTGACATCAGTAGGCCACGTCACTCCAACACTCCGGGACTTTGGGACTCCGAGCTTCAGAGGATCTCTCACCAGAGCACTTCAAAACTCCCGAACACCAAACTGGAAAATCTCCCTAACTATCTCTCTCTGGAGCTTTACTACTTCGGTGCTCTGAAACCTCGAGCTTTAGATAAATTCTCAGCATAACACAAAAAATCTCTCGAATGTCGAACTTTCAAACTTCCTAACAGGTCTACATCACCCTAGGTGATGCCAACATGCCACGTCACTTTGGTGCTTCAAGACTTCAGAATTTCGGGCTTTGAAAGATTTCACACCAGCACACTTTAAAACTCCTGAACGTCGAATTTTTGAACATACTCTATCTGGAGCTTCAGAACTTTGGGCTTCATAGGTTTCTTCTACCACACACCTCAAAACTCCTGAATGTTGAACTTCTGAACTCCCAAACAAGTGCTCCTTAGAGCTTCGGGACTCTGACTCTCTAGAACTTCAAAACTTTTCGAACCAAAACAAATTTTTGCCCACAATCCTCCCAAAGGCAGAATACTTGATAATATACAAACACGTGTCCCCGACAACAGACAGTCCTGATTTATTTTGATACTTCAAAGCTTCATGGATTTGGGGAACTCTCGACAAAACACTACAAATTTCTCGAACACTGAATTAGCGAATAATCGCTAATATGAAAACATGCGTCCCCAAACATGAACGATCCAAATTTGCTCCAGAGTTTGGGACTTTGGGAAATTTTCTTCCTGACAGCTTAAGGACTTGCTTCTGCCGGAGTGTCGAACCTCCAAACTGTCGTGAGATATATGACTCACTCTCGCTTACGTGCAGATCTGATGGATGGGATCTGATCTTCTCCACTGTGCCTTACCTCATGATATGTGCTTGATCCAATGGCCCAAATTTGTCCTTGAATAAATCCAACATTCAAGTACTCCTCCTAGTGATCTACGACATAGATTCACTCCAGGACTTCGAAGCTTCGGGGATTTTACCTCACTTTCATCAAAGACCTAAAAAAAAATTCCAAAACAATGAAGTCCGAAGGATTTGAGGGGGTTAACCGCCGCACTCCTTTACCAGACCTTCCAGCTGTGAAGGATTCAAACCTTTCCAAACAGATATAAAGGCCCAAGTCAAATCTCGTGGCCCAAATCAACGACCATTGTGGTTTCCCGAATTGCTACACCTCATGAGCTTTCAAACACAGTTAATTTTTGCTCTCAGTGCCTTCCTAGCACTTATGGATTCTCTATGACTCGAAATTTGGCCATTTCAACAACAATTCTCTATGAAATTTTTTCTTTAATTTCCACTTACATGGCCCATCTAGGCTTAGAGTTGAAAACCGGAGCTCTGATACCAAATTGTAACATACCCGGCCACCCAGGACGAGCCATTCCACTCCATAAAAACAATAATTCCAAGATCGTTCTTTAATTTCCACTTACATGGCCCATCTAGGCTTAGTGTTGAAAACCAAAGCTCTGATACCAAATTGTAACATACCCGACCACCCAGGCCAAGCCATTCCACTCCATAAAAACAATAATTCCATATATAGCTTTAATTAGAAAAATATATTCTGCAAATACACAGGTTCATGCGGAAATAACATTACAAATTTACATGTAGCGTACACAAGAAAAACCCATAAATATAAACATGTGTATAAATACACAACATGTAAATTAACAAACAATTGATACTTATCTTTGACAGAAGACCATGAACTGTGTGTAGACCTTCCATGATCCTCCCAGCCTTAGACCACATTGCACAAACTCTTAGCAATGGTTCACCCCTGAGTTGGGACTAAACTCCACCTGGGTAAATGGATTCCTAGCTAGAATGAGGCAACATAGACAACATGAATTATTTCATCTTAGGTGCCAACTCACACTAACAACCTACAGTCTCTCATTCCCCACGTATTTGTCCCACCCTAGGAAGTGTGCCCCTTCTCTTCTCAATAGTCCTTCGATTGCCCCACTTCCCTTCCAGGACTTCAACAACAGGTTGGTAAGGAAGTCACATAGCACTGTAGCTGCAGTTGGTATCCCTCAGAAAATCACTTCCTCTGTAATTCTCTCACCTGGAGAGAGGTTCTCATGCGCTTAAAAAACTTCCTCTTCAATCCACAGGCTTGAAAACCAGCCTCTTCAAACCCACTGGCATGCCAATCCGCTTCTTCAATCCAGATCTTAAGTCAACCAAGTACATGTAATGATGATGAAAGAACTAGCGTTCAATTACAGGAATCGATAGAATTTAGGTATGGAACAGGTGATGGCAGCAACGCGCTTACGTGAGGAACAATACGGGCTCGAGTAAGGTACAGGTATGTTAGTCATGATAGAGAGGTACCAATTATAGCTCCAGGAGTGCGTGCAAGAGAGAGGTAAAAAATGTTGGAGTGAATGGAAAATGGA
>CBVK0100496085.1:0-12808 GCA_900067695.1 Picea abies | reverse complement strand
ATAGATGTACAATTTATTTAACCGAAATATGATCAATCACTTTATATACAATCTATACAAAAAACGAGTTTTAATCTAAACTCGTAAAAATCGAATGTAGATTGATTACTTTAGCAATAATAATAAAGAAAGTGAAAATACTATCTAATCTTTTTTGGTTCGTTTTCTTAGATGTATGCGCTCATGAAAACAAACATTAAACTGCCTAATTGAAAAGGAAATAACAGATAATAGAAAATTTTCTATATATAGGAAACTTCTATATTAGGCAAACTAATGAAATCAAATAACAGACTAACCTGTTATTGCATCCAATGTCTGTTTGATATTGAATATCCAACCACCTTTATCTGATGAAGTAAACCTGCTACAGATCTTGAAATTGCCCCTAATAAATGAGAAACGATAATGCTGGAGATTGAATCATAATAACAGAACATATAATAGATGTAGTCACAATAATATTATAATTTGCAAGTAACTACGATGAGATAATTCTTCCTGTAAGAACTTGCATGTAAACATTCAACTGAAATTAAAGATAAATCTCCTAATTTAAATTGAATAGAGGATCACTGTGTGTTATATCTGAGACACGAGATATGGGAAGTATGTGAAAAGGATTATCTCAAATAACAATAAGTCATGCAGAGGAAAGGCTATCATCATCTATCATCGTATTGAGATAAACAAAACTTAAATTAAAACATGATACAGAAAGCTAAAGCTGTAATGTATTCTGTGTCATTCAAGTCTGTATATAAATATCCATACTCTTGCCCCAGGCCAAGATGATGAAATGTTTACAAAATGATATGTTTATATAGGTTTCAGGAAACATAACTGTTTCCTGTTGATAAGATCAAATTGGTTTCAAAAAATAATGGGGGACTGATTTCACTAGATATCAAAACACTATCAACAGTCTAATTCTGTTTACTCAAAATACAAAATTGATATGGCTGGGAGACCTCAAAAAGTGTCTCATATCATCTTTGAAATCATGGGCTCCTTAATTATCCTGAAAACAAATGAAAATAAGAAGATCTCAGATATGTTTTCAATTATCAAATCAAACAATTCGAATTTTCTTAACTGGCTACAGAATCTTGCGATTCTGTAGCTAGTTATAATAGCAAATGCAATCTTATTTTATTGGATAAACAAAACAGACTAATCTTAATAAGAAAAAATAGTTTATTCAATCAAATTGAATATCCTAACTTAAGAATGACACAATCATGCTATTAAATAAAAAAAATCATACCTCTGATCATGAAATCAAAACGAATCAAGACACTTTGGAATTAATGATAGTTGTTGCTGCCTCTACGTTTTTGAAAATGACATGGCCTGTAGTTTTCAAACGCTTCTCCTTCCCTTGTATGATGGATTCAAGTCTATTATTTTCGTTTGTCAACATATCAACTTGGTCTCGTAAAGACTTGATTCGTGACTGTAGCAGTGGGACATCGTTATAGTATCTGTCGATCCACGATCGACACACGTCACATTGTGACTGTAAGGAGTTTGCATTAGCACAAACAATATTATGGGTCGAAGAATCCTCCATGCAGATGGTAGATTTATCACAGAGCTGGATACCAGGGAATTCCGGGTTATCTTTCAAACAAGGAGGCATATTATCAACATAGTCATAGGGTCGGTCAGGGTATAGCCCGAATGACATGGGGTCCTCTTCAACAAGGAATTTTTCAATTTCTGAGTCTGAGCCTTCTCTCACTTCAATCATGCTGATCATGTCTGCACGAGGTTTTGTTTTATTTCGACCACTTCGAGAAATTAACCGACCAACTCTTTTGTTTTTGAAATTGACATCAACACTGCCTTTTAACTTCTTTCCTGTAGGTTTCTTTACAGTTTTAGTACAATCACTTGGATGTGTGACCGATCGACTATCCTGTTGAATGTCCTTAGGGTAGCTTGAGGGTTCATTGTTAGGGGAAAGATCACAAGCCTGGAGAGGTGGGGGAGAGGTCGTTGGGTTTACAAGGGTTTCCCCAATGATTGGCTTATCAACTTCTCCCAACTCAGGGTTGCCAAAACCATTTCGTGCAATGAACGATTCCCAACAGTCATTTTGTGACTTTAACTGGTGCATGAGGATGTTTTTAATGAGGCCATGGTGAAACATACTTGAATCTGACCTCTGTTTCCTATATCTTTTCCCCATTTTATACAGACTTTTGAGTAGATAATAAGGCATATTCAACGGAAAATCAATAAAGCTCATAAGCATGCGTAAATAATATAGGAAAACAAGACCGAATAATCCCTCACATGTGATGAATTGCTTCACTACAGCAAGTAAATCATGCCACCTAGGTTTCAAGAACGAAATTGGCATACCTCGATCACAGCTGGTTACTTTTCGTGAGGTAAACAGTAACGTCCAAGGGACTTCCTCTACTTTCACGTTTTTGAACCATTTCTGACCAACCGTTGGCAATCCTGTGGCTTGAATTAGGAACTCTTCTGTTACTTCCAATTGCACATCACTGATTTTTTCCCTACAACCATCAAAGGTTAAGGCAAACTCTTGGGTGAACTGAAGATTGAAACCCTGAAACTTTTCGATGAAAATATGCCAACCATTCCTTTCCAAATCTCCCCTAGCATTATCATTGTTGGATCATGTTGTCATTGATGCCATTGGTTTGTCATTGATACCAATGGTTTGTCATTGATGCCAATAGTTTGATTATTAGGGAGATTTTTGGATCATATGTAAATGGTTTGGTTTGATTAATGTCATTGATTGATGTCAAGTAATTGATTGATATGATGCCCTTGATGAGAATGATATATGTCCAAGTGGAAACCAATCGATACAAAGATGAGTCATTAGTGTCTTATCATGGTTGATAAGGTGCACAAATGGATGAACTCCAAAGTGTTCCCCTTATGGTGAAATCCCTCACGGGAAGACGCTTTATGGAATGAGTTATCCTAGAAGAATGGTTGGAGGACCCATGCTTGTATGTGGAATAATGAGATGAATATCAATGAAGTTGTTGGTGAAACTATCCTAGATGGATAGTGTTTGTCATGCCATTTCCAGTGGTATGTGGAATGTCACATAACTCCTCACGGTTTGAGAGTTATGGTCTTATGAAGTTGGAGGACCCCCATATGAAGGCTTGAAGCCCCAAAAGGTCAAAGAAGTAAAAGTGCTTGAAAATAAGAAATCATTATTTAAATGATAAAGTAAAATGACAAAATCAAGATGGATTATTTAAATGATAAAGTAAAGTGACAAAATCAAGAAGTAATATTTAAATGATAAAGTATTGGAGAACTTTCTATTCATGGAAAGTGGTNNNNGTTAACCCTAAAATAAGGAAAATAGGTTAAGTGACCTAGAAATGGGTTAAGTAACCTAAAAATGGGTTAAGTGACCTAGAAGATGAAAGTATAAATAATAAGCTAGAATCTCTTGTAAAATGCACATTTTGGTAAGAATCCCTTTTGTGGATCAATGGAGAGCTTCTTGGTAATATCTTTTGGAGTATTGATGGAGAACTTCTTGTGAGAGAATCTTATTGGTGTGGATCTCTTGAGAATGATTGAAGATCTATTCTGAGGAAGAGAGTGAGAGGAGGATCTCATGGATGCATAAAAGTTTCAGAAATGTCAGAGATCTTGACGGAAAAAGTCTCGGAGTCACAGAAAACCCTATTTTCTGATGCCCACGCAGGCTGTCTATGTATAGGGTGCGTGTACACACGGGTTGGCTGTGTATAGGGTGAGTCTACACACGGGATGACTATGTATAGGGAGTGTGGACTGAATAAAATCATGGAGATTTTTGTTTGAGCTGGTGCCAAGCTCTTGATGATGAGGCAGGTTCCAGATCTGCATTCTATGGCCTCAGATCTATCACTAAGACACTGGTATGGTTACATTATTGTCTTGATAGATGCTATTGTTTGATATGTTGTGAATGCTTAGGGCATTCTTGGTATGGATTCTATGATGTGGCTCAATTTGGTTGATTTGATGGATGGAGTGAGAAGCACTCTTGTGATTCAGTAGTGACATGATAGCTATGGTATACTTGTTGTTTATACATGATTGAGATAACATTCATATTGATTTGTTGTGGAGCATGAGCAAGCTATTGGAGAGCTTGGATGTATTGTGACTGGCTATGGGTCAGTTTGGACAGTGGAAGACAGAAAAGAAAGTGATTGTAGGTTGCAGAGGATCTGAGCATGTTGCTCAGAAGCATATGTTTGTTGCATTATACACTGGTTGCGTTCACACGTGGGTTGTAGTGAGCCAGGGCGCGTGCACATGCGGGCTGCACTACTGACAGGTCGCGTACCTGTTGACAGATTGATATCTATTGAGGATTGTTGCCTCATCTCAGTTGATGCTGAGGGTGTAAGCTGAGTCTTGCATATAGAGCTGGTGCTCCTGTAGAGTTGTACTCTATTCAGTTGTTGCTGATAAACCCAAGCATTGTAGTCCGTAATAAAAAAAAAATTGTACATACATCTTGTGTTCTTTGTGTCCATTATGATGATGACTTGTTGATGATATATTGCTGATATATGTTGTTGATATGTGCCTACATCTAACTGGTTATAAATGACAACAATGGGTAATGAATAAATGTTGAATGCTAATTGATGAGTTTTTGTGCAAGAGGGAAGTTTTGGGAAAAAGTGCCCCACACTCATTCACCCCCCCTCTAAGTGTGGTAGGTGTGTCCAACAATCATATGAAAGCAGGGTTTGGATTCTATTCGGTTTAACCCTTACCACTGGAGCCATGCTGAATGGATGGGTAATTAACATAGAACACACAGGTAGGGTTTGCAAAAACGCAACAGAGCCATAGCCTCGAGCCTTATCAATTTTGCTGTGATGATTCAAACGACGAGCAAGGTGTTTAATCAAAACGCGTGTGAGGAGTTTTGTGAAACCCAAGACCACACTAAGGAGTAATGGAATCCTGTACACCATATGCCACCTTGGCATTGGGTACATTCTAGGACCAGAGTACTCTGAAAACATAGTGCGCGCATCATAGTTTGATTGCAAAGTTAGGTAGGTTTACAAAATCAAATAGTTCAAAGTTTCATGAAAGAAATATGATAAAAAATCAACCAAAATCCATACAAAAAATCGAATATCAATTGGTGGGGGTCTTTCGTTCATACAACCAGAAATCTCTTAGGCATGCTTAGAATCGAAAGGGTCACAAACAAGGAGAGCAACATGCTCATAGCAAGAAACCATAATTCTGTAATAAACCATATGATTTTAATGAAATTTTAAGACAGAATAGTAACAATAGTTGCAAGTTTTCATGCTTTCAGTCATGAAAATGAAGCACGAATAGATGATAGGTAAAATGCGATGATTTACAACTATCGTTTAGAGAAACGCTTATGAAGAGTAATAAAATTTCATAGACCTCTGTGTAGGCAGCTTATAAAAATAATAATTATATAATCGCTGCCAACAATGGCGACATGCTGGGAGAAGTAGTTATCTTTGTCATATGAATGAGTTTAGGTTAGAATAATAAGAAAAAAAATTCAAATAAAAAACAACCGAAAAGCTGTTTGAGCATCTCAAATAATTATTACACAGTCCAGTTTCAGACAACCGTTATTTTTAAAGAAACAAAAACTGTTGACAATTGTAGCAAAAGAGAGCCACTATGTAAAGTTAAAATCTTCAATATTGTTGACAGGGCCACTGCTACCAGCAGGCGTCCATATCCTCAACAGGGATGTCAATTAACCCACTCTGATATCTGTATCCTGTCAAGAAATTCCAGATCAGAACGAAGGACGTTTAAGGTCAAAATAGAATCCATATCTGAGAATTTTCTTTTCCCTGACATTGCTTCGCTGCCAGCGGGCCTGTTCAGTACCCCGACGAAGTTATCTTGGCATCATGCATGCATTTGCCCACTGCCAGTGGACCTGTTCAGTGTCCTGATAGGTTTACAAGCACTTCCCATAGCTCTCTGAAAATTTATATTATAGTTTTTAAAGATATTCAATAGAGTGGAGTGACGCTGAAAATTCTAGTTTTTTAACACATCTTAATATGTCACAGACCTTGATTTTTTTTTTTTTAGCTGTCCTTCATCAAGATCTAGAAATAGTTTATTAATAAAACTGACTTTCAAGAACAGGGAGACATCGTTGAGTTGTTCACTTAAAGAACAGGGACAACGTAAAAAGGATTTTTATAGATGGTCGTGAATACTTTCAATTGCAGATTGAAACCAAGAAAACACTTTTCAAACAAAAAGTCATCTTCAACAGGACTGCAATTTCAGAGAAATACAACAATCGATGTTTTAACAACTTTTAGCAGTCATTTTCAAGGGGAAATTTTTCTGTTTTCTTTGTCTGAGCTGGTCCGTGGTGCATGCATATGTGTTTCAAAAGAAAGACCGATAAGCAGAAATGAGAAGCAAAAAAAACTAGAAAAGAAAAACAAACAACAAATGAAACAAAACATAAAATATTTACAAAGGGTGTATGGGAGCATCATCAGGCAAAGTACTTTTTTAGAGCTTGGCCATTCACTGGGAAGGTGTCTTATTGTCCCTCTAAATTCTGTAAGTGAAAGGAACTGGGACCTAGTTTCTCAGCAATCAAAAATGGCCCCAACCACAAGTTCTGAAACTTAGTATGCTCTCCTTTTCCCTCATGAGGTTTGTCCCATTTTAGGACAAGGTCACCTACCTCAAAATTTCCGTCAGAGGCAGAATTGGAATCAAACCAGTTTTTAACAATGAGTTGATGTTGATCCAATTTTCATTTTGCTTGAGCCCTCACCTCCTCTAACTTTAACAAAGCATTAATTCGACTCTCCAAGGGAGGATAGTCTTCTTCCTGTACCTTCTGCGATAACTGCAGAGATGGAAGAAGGACATGCGGTGGAAGAATCGATTCCCTACCATAAATGAGAAAGACAGGTGAGTTACCCACAACAGTTTTAGGATTTACTCTATCAACCCAGATTGTGTTCAACAGTGCGTTATGCCAATTTTTATGGTTTTTGGAGACCGTTCTCTTGATAATTTTGATCATATTTTTATTAGTTGATTCCGCCAAACCATTGCCTTGGGGGTAATAGCTGGCAGAGTACTTTAATTTAATTCCTTTTTCTAGAGCGAAATCACTCATTTCAAGAGACGAAAAATAAGAAGCATTGTCAAATACTAGGCATTCAGGGATACCGAAACAAGTGATAATATTTTAATTCAAGAAGGATATTACCTGGCTGGTATTTACAGCTTTTAATGGGGCAACCTTAGACCACCTGGTGAAATAATCTGTGGCTGTTATGATGTATTTATGCTATTGTGAGGATGCCAGATTGATTGGGCCTATAATATCCAGGCCCCACTGCTGAAAAGGGGAGTCTACCGAAACTGGTTGCAAAGGGAATGTTGGTTTCTGTATCCGTTCAGATGCTTTTTGACAAATGACACACTTGCGGCATAAGGCATGAGAGTCTTTAAAAAGCATAGGCCAGTAATAAACTACTCTTAATACTTTATGGGTAGTGGTGTCTCCACCGAAATGCCCACCAGCTTCCCCTGCATCTAACTCCAATAAGAATTTTTCTGCTTCATCTTTTTCAAGACAACGCATAAGTATTCCATCAAAATTTTGGCGAAAATAAAATACCATTAATCAGCTGAAAAGAGGCAAATTTTAATCTTAGTGCTCTCCTTTTTTTGGGATCAAGGTGACGGGGAGATGATCCGTGTATAAGACAAAATTTGATGTCATCGTACTAGGAGCTAACAAGGTTTTGTGTGCAACAGATTTGATTTTGATGGTGCTGATCTAGATTTAACATATCAGTTTCATTTTGCTGTCCTACAGCCGAATCGGCGACCAACTTGCATAAACCTTGGCCTCTAACAATTTGTGCTGGGGTGATTTCTATGTCATGTTCTTGTAAGGATGTGACCCAGTTTTCCCTTTTTTCGCCTAGTTCTTTCTGTACTAACAAATTTTTGACAGCCGGATAAGGGACAATGATTTTCGTCCTAGATTTCAACAGATAGAATCGAAAGTGTTTTACTGCTTTAAAAATAGCATAAGCTTGCTGATCTACTGCTGGATAATTAAGTTTATCTCCCTTGAAGGTTGAACTCATAAAGGCAATTGGGACTTCTTTATTTTCAGTGTTCTTTTGAGTTAGGACAACAACGTAAGATCAGTCAGAGGCAAACGTGTAAAGGGTGAAGTCTTGCAAAAAATCAGGGCTCATTAGAGAAGGAGCGTCTATTATGGCCTTTTTTATTGAATCAAAAGACTAACTTTCTAAAGGTCCCCAATGGTACTGTACATCCTTTTTTATTAAGTTTTGTAATGGTCTCACCATTTCTGAAAAGCTGGGGATGAATCTCCTAACAAAGTTTATTTGTCCTAAGAAAGATTGCATGGACATTTTTAATGAGGGAGGGGGTAGTTTTGAAATGACTTGGGTCCTTTCAGGGTCGATAATCATCCCTTCATTTGATATAATGAATCCGAGGATCTTACCTTGTTCTACTGCGAAGATAGATTTTTTAGGTTTTAAAGAAATGCCGTACTTACGACATTGTTGTAGAACAGATCTTAAAAGAGCTAGATGATCTTCTTTATTTTTTGAGAAGACAGTGACGTCATCCAGGTAAACTACTACATATTGATTGATTAAACCACAGAAAGTGATATCCATCACTCTCTAAAAAGTGGCACCGACGTTTATGAGTCCAAAGGGCATCTTTCTATAAGCGTAGGTGCCCCATGGGGTACGAAAAGTAGTTTTGAGCTGGTCTGAGGGAGACATAAAGACTTGGTTATACCCTGAAAAACCATCCAACAAGGATAATCTTTCAGAGCCAGATATGCGTTGAAGGATCTGCTCCATGGGAGGGACATGGTAGTTGTCTTTATCAGACGCTTGGTTAAGATTTCAGAAATCGACACATAGTCAGATTTCACCACTCTTCTTTCTGACAGGGACAAGATTAGAGACCCATTGTGTGTGCCTTACTGGGAAGATTATTTTAGCGTTCAGGAGCTTGTTTAATTCCTTCTTGACCGTTGGTTCGAGTTTTGGGTGCATCTTCCTTAACTTTTGTTGAAAAGGTTGGGTCTGGGGTTTCATGGGAATAATGTGTTGTATGACGTTAGGATCAAAGGTTTTTAGGTCGTCGTGCGTCCAGGCAAAAACATCTTTTAATTCCTTAAACAACTTAATAAATGCTACCTTTTCTTGCTCATAACACCCCAACCCCAAATTAACACACTGTGGGTTGTCTTTAGTTCCCAAATTTACTTTTTCATGTGTCAAGGAGGAACTATTCATTTTACAATTCATTGATTTTCTGAACTTATCATGAAGATCATAAAATTTTTCTAATCTAACCATAGATTTTGGGATAGAGTTTACCATGTCTGATGCAGATTCTGGGGATCTCGGACCAGGTATTACCGTAAAGTCGCGAAGATTTTCATCATGGTACCTTCGTCGATCACTGCTCCCTGGAAAGTTTCTTCCATATGTAGAAAACCGATGATCTGTTGATCATCATCGAAGACTCTCCAATTCGTGATGTTGTTCAGAACGAACGGTCTGAACAACAATTCGATGAAAAATGCATTCGGAGATAGGCCTTCTGCAGGAAAAAGTTTTGAGGCGACGTTAGCCAACAAATCAGCCTTAGAATTATTTAATCTAGGAATAGAATTTATGTTAAATGCAGAAAACTTGTTCATCAAATTCCATACCTCAGTCTGATAGCTTTTTAGGTGCGGATATAAACAGTGGATATAATTTTTTACATGTCTAACCACTATTTATGAATCACCAAAGACAGTCAAATTTTGAATGTTCAAATCTAGTGCTTTTCTGAGACCTTGCAGGAGTGCCTCATATTCGGCCGTGTTGTTTGTACATTCGAATTCTAACCAGCAAGCAATCAAAGTCTTGTTACCTGCTGGATCGATGAGCACGCACCCTGCACCAACTCCTTCCTTAGATTTTGACCCATCGAAGTAAAGAGACCATATTTGATTTTCGTCAGGTGCATGTGACCACTGAGAGAAGGTTGTTGACTGTGTGCATGTCATAATTTCAGATTGTTGTTCCGGGTCAGTGATGGTAGAAGTTTCGGCCATGAAATTGCCGAAAAAAGTGTCCATCCCCTGTATTTCAGGCAAATTGGTAGAAGGAGTGAATGGTTCATTGGGATCATTTAAATCAGTTACCGTGAACTTGATATAACGTTCACGTTTTACCTTGATTCTGTTAGGCTTTCCATTCTCGGGAAACCACAAGTGAGACCAATCTGTTTCAAAATAGCCATGTAGTTGTTCTAACCAATCTCCACTTAAAAACAAACCATATACTTCTGGGATATCTACAACAATAATATCAATGACTTGATGGACTTTAGGATTAGATGATAATCTGATAAGCACATTTTTTAATTCGCTTATCACTTTAACACTAGTTCGATCAAGCTGGATAATTTTCAAGTTGGACGGTTGAACTTCGGCGTTAATGTTTTGACAGACAGACCACGACATTAAGTTAGATGATGCACTTGAATCTACCATACAATTATGTACATTCCTATTGAAAATTTCAAAATTCAACAAAAAGGGAGGGACATTTCTGCGAGTATTAATAGTAGAAGTTTGTTGTTTTTTAATCACAGCCCCTGAAACTAGTTTATCTACATTTGTTACACTATTTACAGAAATGTTTCTTTTATCATGTGGTTCGGATGTCGTTTTGGCGGAGGCCTTATGAGGGGTTTTCGGGTTGCTTTCAACACCTTTCTTGCTGTTAGGATTGTTGTTTTTGCTATTTTTCGCAATATTCTGCAACATCTTTTGCAAAAGAATAGGGAATTTTAATAATTCGTAAACAGAAATGTTAGCCCTAAGTTTCTTTAGATCCTCAATCAAATCATAATCTAAACTTGGGTTTGCTGAATTCTGTTTAGTCTCAATTGATTTAGACTATTTTGGAGGCACAATAGTTGCAATTTCAGAAGAAGGCTTATTTGTTGTCTTGCTCCTGGTATTGTAAGGATGAACTGTTTCGAAATTAGCTTGAAAAATGCTATCCAAAAAATGTCTGAAAATGTTTGGAGAGAATTCATCTTCTTCTACAGTCTCTTGTTCAGCTACTTCTTCAGGAATCTTGGGAGGGATCAAGTTATCATGTGCTTCTAGGATTGTTTGAATAACAAATTGTAAGCTTTCTAGATTTAGGCCTTCAGAATTTGAGTTAGGTCGGTTTGTGGGAAAAGGCTTCCTAAAAGGGGGCTTGTAAGGCCCTTGTCTTGAAGAAGCTTCTTCAGCCAACCTTTTCAAATCTATAACTTGATTGGATAACTTTTGAATGACTTTCTGTAAGTTTTCTAGATCTGAACTCTCTGGTTGAGCTTTGTTTTGGGGAGGTTTAGGAAGGATTTCGATTTTCTTCTTGGAGGATGAACTAGTCTCTATCTCATTACCGGTATTGTCTTTTAAGCTGAGAATATCTTTCTCGCTCTGACTAGCCTCTTCGAAGGCTTCTATCAATGTGTATTTCTTGGACCTCTTTACCCAAATGGCTATGTTTTGATGTAAGGCTTTCGTGTAGTATGCGACAATAAGATTTTCGGAAGGCATCAAATCGGTGGGGATTCAGTTCTTTAGTGTTAGGAACCTTTGATTAAAGTCTTTTATCTTTTCTTTGGGGTTCATTTTTAAACTAGAAAGCTCCATAACTAGAACTTCAGGAGACTTTTCATCTCCGAACTTCTCAAGAAAACATGACTCAAATTTATCCCATGACACGATGGTGTGGGGTTGTTGGGAAAAGTACCAGGTAGAGGCGTTGCCTTCAAAGGTGTAGGGAAACAATCTGCACACTACGTCTTCGTGCTCTACACTACGGAGCCTAATGTCTAGCATAAAAATTTTGATGTGATCTTCGGCGATCTGCTTGGAGTCTGGGTCAAATTTAGGGAGCCATTTCTCTGGGTGTTTAGGCAAAGGATGCTGAGGACTAGGTATGGCCACTACATCTTGGTCAAGCCAAGGTCTGGTGGGATTGTTCGGATTGGCCATAAGTGTGGGTGGTGTCGAAGGCTGAGATGAGGTACTGCCTTCATCTGAGGATTCTTCTCCAGAAGAAGAAGGAGATGAAGGGGGTGGTGATGGTGGAATACCAGATCCTCTTGCTGTAGGAGTGAGGATATGATCCGGATCCGTAGGGTTTAAAGTGAGATCAGTACCTTCAAGTTGCTCTCTGATATAAGAGAAGTCTAATGGTTGGTTCAAAGGTCAACCTGGTTATCTGATACGGGCTAAGGCACTATGCATCCTTATGAGGGATTGACGGACAATCTCTTGTATGTCGCCACCTGAGGGATTTGGAGTTACTGGTTCAACTATGATCTGTGGATCTTCATTTGATGTGGTTGTTATTTGAGGGACAATGTTATCATTTGAATGACTTCTAGTTACTATATGTGAGTGGGAAGGTGGGGGAGGAGTCTTGTGACCTCCTCATGACATTAATAGTTTTTAGGCCCTCCTTCTAGCACCATTAATAGTTTTTAGGCCCTCCTTCTAGCGCCACTTGTTGAAAGGAGAAATTGACCACTCGTCAACTGGAGGAGTGAATCTAGTCTGAGGTTCTCTAATTAACCCAAGCCATTTGGATTAATTCACTCCGACGGGTTTTGCGGCTCCGTTGGCTGATCTAAGTCCTAAAGAAAGAAAAAATAACTAAAGGAAAAACAATAACCT
>CBVK0100496083.1:0-21850 GCA_900067695.1 Picea abies | reverse complement strand
TGCAGGATGCTCTCAGATGTTTGTTATGAAGACTATATGACAGTAGATGAGGATTACTGTGGTGAACATGTTTCACCGTTCGCAACCTTACGTTGCTGATCAAGTACTTGTGTATTACTTGATGTGGTAGTGAACCATTGGATTGTAGTTATGCACTACTATGAATAGACACAGGTGTGTTCTATCCTTGTTCTAATTGACTTGAAGACTATCAGCAGTTTATTGGAGATAATGATCATTCAGATGAATGATGAACAAAGATTTTCCAGACGGAAAACAGTTTAGAGATTTTTACTCCTCTTGTATCACTCCATGGTGAGAGTGACTTATCCAGCATCATATCTAATTACTCAGATGAAATATGGTTTCGAGGATTGATGCAGCTGATGGTGATGGTGATGCTCATGATCTAGTCATGAAGTAGTCTAGATGACTATATTGATGCTATCGGGTAAATGGTATATTTTGTGCTCAAGTCCATTACCTGTAAATACCTCTCTAGCTAGGAGGGAGTGTTAATATTATGGTAGCTGCGAGAGGTATTTACCCCCACGTGTGAACCTGACGAGAATAGAAGACTCCAAGAAACAAGAGAAACCCTAATGAGTTACAGTTTTTATCATAACATCGTTTCTATGCAGGATGCTCTCAGATGTTTGTTATGAAGACTATATGACAGTAGATGAGGACTACTGTGGTGAATGTGTTTCACTGCTCGCAACTATACGTTGTTGATCAAGTACTTGTGTGTTACTTGATGTGGTAGTTAACCACTGGATTGTAGTTGTGTACTACTATGAATAGACACAAGTGTGTTCTATCCTTGTTCTAATTTCCTTGAAGACTATCAGCAGTTTGTTGGAGATGATGATCATTCAGATGAATGATGAACAGAGATTTTCCAGACGGAAAATAGTTCAGAGCTTTTACTCCTCTTGTATCACTCTATGGTGAGAGTGACTTATCCAGCATCATATTACTCAGATGAAGTATGGTTTCAAGAGATGATGCAGTTGATAGTGATGGTGATGCTCATGATCTAGTCATGAAATAGTCTAGATGACTATATTGATGCTACCGGGTAAATGGTATGTTTTGTGCTCAAGTCCATTACCTATAAATACCTCTCTAGCTAGGAGGGAGTGTTAATATTATGGTAGCTGCGGGAGGTATTTACCCCCATGTGTGAACCTGACGATAATAGAAACTCCGGAAAGCAAGAGAAACCCTAATGAGTTGGCTAATAACCCTAGAAGCCTTGTCGGCTCAAGAAGAAAATTTATATTAGGCTATTAGCCTCCAAGAGAAGAAGTCGGCCAGAATTAATAATAATATACTGAACAGACACATACCCAGAAAGAGAAGTCGGCCCCAGTAAACTGGCAGGATTACTATAAATACAGGGCGCCAGTTCTCATTTGTCACATCTCAGCAGTTGCAGACAGAGCAGTTCTACGCAGCAGTTCTGCAGTTTGGTGCGCACTGCAGTTGCAGTTGGTGCGCAGGTTTGGAGGAGGGTTGCAGGTGCAGCTACAGCAGCAGCTAGTTTCAGTATTGGCTTGGATATCTCTGGCTAAGGTTTGGGACTATCTGATCAGCTTTTGTGATGCGCTATCGTTGGGGATTGATGCGCTGCTCCTTGTTTGGCTATCTAGCCTAGGGTTTGCTTCCGAAGGAATTCTCAATCAAGGTTAAGGTGCTTGGAGGGAGGCTTCGGCCTGTGGTTGGGTGACGAGGGTATCGTCAATGGTAAAATGAGCACACCATCTTCTATATTCTAACAAGGTGCAGGGATCATCACTCTACCATTTTTGTAATCTGTATCTCTGGTGCAAATAGTCGCTTGGCATATTCAGAAATAGAACTTCGTTGTGCTCATATCAAGCCTTCTCGGATTGTTGGTAATGTTGATGTTATTTGTGCATGACATAGAAACTTTTAACATATTATTTTGGTGTATTTCAACCACTTAATAGTGCATCTTCACTTCTTCTTTTCATATTTTTTCAGCTAATGTTGCAGGGCTTCCTCCACGAATATCAAAACAAACATTTTAAAACCTTTGGTTGTCTAATAACAGCCACAAAACAATCCCTTTTGCTGCAATTTTTTGTTGTTTATGTGCAGGTTTATAGGTCATGGACAGTAGGAAGAAAGGCCAGGGACACCCCCTTGAGGTTGGAAGGCACCAGCCTGAAGGAGAGAGATTTGTCAGTGGCATTTGGGGCAGTATTCTCTATAATTACACACTTTTCCTCACTGATTTATATTGCTGTTTTAGGTCAGATATGAGTGCGGAAAAGTGTGCTAACAGGTCCGCACCCACATCCACTTCCAAAACACACTCTAGACAAGAGTGAGTGTGAAGCATGCTTCTAGAGGTCTGCATCCAAAATGCACGCAGAGTGTTTCAGGGAGCGTACTCTTGACAAAGGGATTTGTTGTTGAAGGAGAAGAAAAATTGGTAAGTAAGTTGGTGAAGGCCTTGTCTAGATTAAAACAAGCCCCTCGAGCATGGTATGAAAAGATTGATAAGTATCATAGATCAAGAAGTTTCAAGAGAAGTAATTTGGATCCTAACTTGTATATCAAAGAAAAATGAGAACTCATTATTATGGTTGTCTATGTTGATTACTTAATCATTACAAGTAACAGTGATGAATTGATTCAAGAAGAAAAAATAAAATCTTTGCAAATCATTTGATGTCACTGACTTGGGATTATTATTTGGGCATTGAAGTTTGGCAACAACCAAACAAGGCTTCATCTCACAAGCAAAGTATGCTTCAGAATTGTTGAACATGTTTAGAATGGAAGAATGCAATCTTAGAAAAACACCAATAGAGGTAGACTTAAAACTTTTGAAAGATGATAAACAGAGGTGGTTAATGAATTGCTATATTGTCAAATAATCAGAGGATTGATATATCTTACCACAACTACACCAAACATAACTTTTGCAGCTGGAATGTTATCAAGGTTTCTAAATTGTCCCAAGGGGACACATTGGAAAGCAGCAAAGAGAGTACTTAGGTATATCCAAGATACCTCACAGTTTGGTATTGTACTTGTAAAGAACGATAATTTCTTCATGTTGAAAGGTTTTTTAGATGCAAACTGTGTAGGTTATATGTATGAAAGAAAATCTAAACAGATAATGCTTTTACTCTTGGTAATGGAGTAATTTCATGGGCAAGTAAAAAGCAACCTTCCGTAGCCCCTTAAACAACAAAAGCATAATACAGAGCAGCAGTTGGAGCAACATGTAAGCAGTATGGTTACGTAGAATTTTATGTGATTTGAAGCTCCCACAATTGCAGCCAACAACTTTACACTGTAACAACCAAAGTGCTATCAAGTTGACAAAGAATCCAATCTATCATTCAAAATCAAAACATGTTGCAATTCATCATCACTACATTAGAGAACAAAGTGTAGAACAAAGAGACAGAATTGATTTATTGCAGGGCCCAAGATCAAATAGCAGACATCTTCACCAAAGCATTCAACAAGGATAGGTTCAAGAAATTTCAAGAGATGTTAGGAGTTATGGAAAAAGAAATAAACATTAACAGGGGATGTTAGATATTGTAATGTTTATTTTATCTGAGTAATAAATGCTACGTATGAGAGTAAAGTTCTAATGTTATAAAGTGAGAAATAAGTCAAACATAATAAATGGCATTTAAGTTAATGTATTTATGAAATTAGGTGAGCGGTTCCAAACGGAAATAACGGAACTTGCTAGATATATATACAACACCAAGCACATTGATATAATACATCTTTCTTTCAGTCTCTTGCTCGTCACTTTACAATGTACATACTTTCCATATTATAGTTTGACACACAATTTCTCTCACTTTCAGATCAGTGCGTCTCTGATCCAAGGGGGTATTCCTAATGTGTTGTTGATCAAAACTCTGAAAATCTATAACTTAATGCCTCAAATCAGCAAGAAAGAGGTTCATATGTCCAATAAATATTTGCAGATATGTGAACAGATTCTCGAAATCTATGAATAAATATTGCAAAATCAGTGCATAAACTTGTGGAAGATTTGTCTATTATGCGTGAGTGACCAGTGCCTTGTCCTCATGGGTGAGAAAGAAATGTAGAAAATTGATATAAGGATGAAACCAAAATAAGAACAGATTTGTTAGAAAACAGAGGAAACTAATATGGAGAGCTTCAGTGGATAATAAGCTTAGCCACCTTAGTACCATGAAAATCTTGGGCTTGGTGATGAGCCATGGCATTGACTAAACTGGCTACTTAGCATTGCAAAACAGAGAGATTTGCAAACTTAATATGATGAAACCAGTGTAGTAAGTCATTGTCATTGACGAAGAATTTCATTTTTTTATTTTATGCAAGGAAGTAGTTTCCACCAAGTGGGGACATTTCAACACAGCTCTCAATGTCTTGAATGATAGAAGATCCCATGATCCTATGAACACCAGGTACCTGCCTTGATGTTTCTGCATCAAAAATGCATTTCTAAACCATTGGTGAATAGCATGCATGTAATGGACAATGGAAGTTCTTCCCCATCGTTAACTTGCACCAAAAATTCAAGCAAAAAATATCTTAAGAGCGATGATCCTTTTCCTTTAGATCAATTTTCCACTTTCTGAAGAACATATAAAAGTGGAGTGTTTTGTTACCTTTTTAATGCACTGCCATCTTTCACAGGTACTTTTTCAGACAATCCATCAATCACTGAACTAATAATATTTGGATCCATTGTCTCAACTTTGGCTAAAGTTTCTTCCAACAAAGGCAACCGCTGTTCATTGAAAAAACAGAATAACCAAGTTAACCATAAACAGTATTACAGTGACCAAAGAGGATGACTTAGCATTAATCCAGTTTTCTGTATAGGTATGGTTTTAATTTCCAGATTTTATGTGAGTTGAAAGAACCTATGGGTACAAGAATAATGTGTTTATTTGGTTCTATGTAAATCTGGAAATGAAAATTGAAAGCTGACGCACATAACCGGATTTGATATATTTCACAATCATTCAATAAAAACCAAGTGAGCAGAATATTCAAGCAAATAATCAAGTTTAATCTTGCAAAGAGTTGGCTATGAAATGTAAATTTTTTAGGTGCCTAAAGGGGTCTTTAGGCCACAAGTGAGAGATCTAATGTGAATGATTTGCTGATGTAAAATTCTGATCTCTTCCAGCCAACAAGCGGCAAAGGTATGGCTTGAAATTAACCTGGAAATTTTGATTTATCAAGGTAGCTTTTCCAGATTTATATTTCAGCCAAGTGAGGGTTTTGATTATGAAATTTATGTGACGTTGGAAGCTAATATCAGTGCCTATATGTCATTGGCTATGGGTTCTGTTACCTCCAAGTTGCACCAGAAAGGACTTACGATGATCCACAAAGTTGAACAAGGCACTTATTCAAAATTCAGAGTTCAGAAGGGCTGTCGGGCGCACCATTGCACCTTCTTTTCTTCTTATTATTATTCTTCTATGCATGTTCCATACCCCCCTGGGGGGAATTGTATAAAATGATCTAGCATAAGGTCTCTTGTATGTAAAAGACTCAGCTCCCTATGACTTGGTTATCAGTGCATACTCTAGAGTGTTTTTTTTCACTTGGTCCATTATACCTCGCTTTGGTGACTTATAATGTTCTAAGTTTTTTCACTCATTTCCTCCAAAGCTGGAGTGTGTCCTAATGGTCGTGCCTTAGTGTGTTTTGTCTAAGTCTAGTGTCAAATGTATATTACCATGCTAGTCTTTAGTCCAAAGTCTTATGGACATGCATTAGGTCCTTCTAAGATTTTTTAACGTAAAATGTCTAGTTAAAAAAGACATTTTACCTTGTAAATTCATGTAATTCTTTAATAATTTGTACTAGGAGGTGTTTATCACCTAGGGGATTATTATTTTTTAACTCAGAATACCCCTTTTTGAGCAAAATAATTGATTTTACCCTTAAAAATCAAGTATTCCCTCAAAAAGGTGAATTAAATCATTTCCTATTTTTAAGAAAACATGTCGGGGACACATTTTTTACTTGTATCCAGTCTAACTCTCCCTCACTGTTGATTATTGTCACTTGAGGCGAGTTGTGAATGAGTTAGTGGAGGGTTAAGTAAGGTTGATGGAGATCTCAAGGAGAGGTGCGCCCTCTCTCTAGCAAGGTGGCACACTCTCCTTGAGGACATCAATCCCAAGGAGAGGCACACCTACCCCAAGAGGATTCAAAGATATACCATATTTTTTGCATCTCTCAAAAAACTATCTGAGGTTCTTTACATGCATCCCTCATTCCTTGGAAAACATTGTCAAATCATCTTGATATATCTCAGTGACTTTCCCAATAGTATATCTGAAAACGAAATCCATTTCCCTCTGAAAAGCTAACACGGCATTCAAAAGACAAAATGGCATTCTCTGTAATGTCCCCCACCTCTTGATGAAGAGGTCTGGGAAGACTTAGTGGTCTAGACATCCCCACTAGACCATAGTCTCACACAGCATGAAGAAAAGTCAACCAAACTAATGTTATAAATTGAAGTTGACTTAGGAAAAAGGGAGAAAGGGAAAAAAGTAACTCAATGAAGAATTAGAACATTGGAGGTTGAGTTAGGAGTTGAACCTAGGGTTAAACTAACACAACAGAAAAATAGAATGGAGGTATAAAAGAAAGGCTAGGGCGCACCTTTCATTCCATCTTCAATATTTGGTATTTTGCTTGTTGAGCTCTTGAGCACACAGTTTTGAGGGTTTTGAGATTACAAACCCTAGAGAACAACTAAATGGTAAAAGATTCCACTCACCTTGTTCCAAGCTTGGTCTCGAGGATGAAATACTCCACCCACACCATTCTACACTCATCACAGGTTCCATCATTGATTCAGGAGAGCAGCAGGGCCGTACCAGTTAGGGTTTTCCAGCAGGGGCGCACCATTGCTTGAGGATGAGTTCGATCCAGCTTATTGATAGAGCCTTGGGAGTTTCTAGCAGTTGGGTTTTGTTTGCAGGACCTTGCTCATCATTTTGGAGGTATTCTTGAGGAGTTACTACGGCCAGATCATTAGCTACAGGTTGGGACGGCTTTGAGACAAGGAGGACGTTTTGGTGATTCAGGGATTCTCAGATCTGACCTTGAAACTTCTTCTAGGGATTTGTGGCAGCCCGATCTATCATCCTAGAGAGTTTCAGAAGCTTTGGAGGTCTCCTTCAGCCGGGCCGAATTGTTGGTCACTTCAGGGTTTCAGGAGGGCGCAGATAGGATTAGTGTTTCAGCAAATTGGAGGAGGAAAACTTGATATTGGAGTTTCAGACTTCTAGGAGAGGTTTCCCTTGTCCCGATCTATACTTTGGTGGAGTTTGGCACAGTTTTGATATCTCCTTCAGCTGGGCTGAAATATTGGCCTCTTTGTCATCCAGCAGGATGCACCAGCAGCCTAAGGGGGTTGGACGTACCCTTTGTTCTTGGTATTTGGGATCTTCATCTCTTATTCAGCCTTTGGAGGCCTATTTTGTATTGTCGGGAGCATTTTGTAGCAGCTCATATCTTCTATCTTGGAGCCATCTGATGATTATTCTAGATCTACTTCTATATTGTATCAGGTTCTTGCTTTGTCATAATAAAAGGTCAGATCTATGCTTTGTGGCTCCACATCTTGTGTATTGTTGAGACCTTTCATGTATTGAGTGTATCTTGAATAAATTGTGACTAAATAACTGAGTTATACCCTAAGGCCGAAATATCAGTGGCCAACCTGCATACACAACAGTAAAACAGTTAGTTCAGTGGTTAGCTAGTGTCCCCAAGCGAAAAAAATTGGCTTGGGAACATTACAGTGGTATCAGAGCTCTGATCCTCCCATCCTGTGAGGATTAGCGCATGCAGAAGTTCAGTGGTATTTATATGGGCCGAAGGAAGAAACAGGCAAGTGAAACAAAGGCCGAAATGGAGGGTTCAGGTGATGACGTTGAGCCCCAGGGCTTGGATTTCCTAGCACATAAGTTTCATAAATCCATAAACCAAACATAAAGTACACTGGTCGTCCACTTACAGGAGAACTATGAGGCAAACCGTAAGGGACAAACCGAAATCACTGAGACCTTGAAGAAGGTAGATGAGAACTTGAGGAAGGTAGATGAGAACCAAACAAGGATAGCCCAATTGTTGTTATAGATGACTCACAAGGGGAAAGGTCCAGAGACGTATGAAAACAAGGAGACCGGTGGATCACACGGTGGAAACATGTATAATCCAGAACATATTCCCTATCATCAGTCTAAGGGAAGCAATGGAGGGAGCACACCACATGGACAAATAGGTAGCAGGGCTACCCCTAGACCATACTTGCCCCCGTTCACAAATGAACATGCATAGCATGAACAGGTGGATGACTTTGGATGACTTTGTTGAGCAGATGACACAGTGTACCAGGGAGTACAACCATTTGAGTATGACGATTTAGAGGCAGATGTCCCTAGATCAATACTGTCAACTCAAATTCAGAAACACGCCTAGACCGAACCACAAGAGCAACTATGAGTTTGAGCGCAGAGCTGGGAAGATGGAGATTCCCTACTTTGATGGTACGGCCAAGATAACAACACAGGCGTGGGTACAAAAGCTGGACACTTATCTGCAACTTAACCCCATGAGGGAGATGGAGGCCATCATATTTGCCACCATGTACTTAGATGGCAAAGCTCATGATTGGTGGTATCATGGATTGACCACACTCGACCACAATCAAATAGTGGCATACACAGAGTTCACTCAGAGACTCATTGACAGGTTTGACCAGGGGGATCCTGAGTTGCATTTCTGGGAGCTCACACAGCTCAGACAGACAAGAGCACTAGAGGTGTACATTGAGGAATTCCAGAGGCTAGCAGTCATGGTGCAGGATGTATCACAGACCGCCAATAACACAAGCATGTCTTAATCTAGCCTTTCTTGGGAACTCGCAAATACACTTCTCAACGAGACTCATGATGCTCTTCACTGAGGGGTTGATGGAACCCTTGAAGGGTTGGGTAAAGGCTTTTAAGCCTACCAACCTATAGGGTGCTATTTGGAGGACGAGAGACCTAGGACCAGCTGCAAATCCGAAATTTGTGCCTAGACCACCTCTTAACACAAGAGGAAGAGATCAGAGACCTCCAATGAACTATTCCTTGGCTTTTTAAAAGTGTTGTGGCCCTACTTCTTGAAATATCCATGATCCAGTTGATCTGGATATCTACCTCTGAGCTATGGTTTTTGTTACTGAATCTGATAATCTCGGGGTTTCTGACTGCGTTTGAGTTACTGTGTGAACATGCTTTGTGATTTTTGCATGTGGGTTCCAGTTTATTATGTGTTTTAGCAATATAAGACAATGCATGCGAAATATGGATAACACAGCTCACTGATATATATATAATGTTGAAAAAGCAAGAAATACAATGATAACTGGAAGAAGATATAATAATCGTCAGTTAGATCTCATGGATCGTCCCTTGAATACAAAATAACTAATAAGAAATACCCGTGATTAGAAGAATGGGTGTTGGTCTGCACATGCACGGATAGATCAGCAAAAAGCAGTCTGGCAACTCACGGTAACTGTTGTAGAATCCAGAAAACTCGCCCTGATGGCGATACCCATCGAAATGAGCTGGAAATTGTCTCAAAAGATGCGCCCTGGTCTCTAGATTGATCCTGATGACTTTCGGACTGAAGATACGGTCTCTGAAGCTCTGGATCTCACCCCTGGGGGTTTGCGCACCTCCTGGGCTCAATGAGTGCGCCCTAGTGATTCCACCAACGGAATCTAACGATGTATAGCTCAAAACGATCGTCATGGTCTCCTTTGTAATGGGACGGAAGGGATTCCTCAGATCTGCCCCGGAATGTCCCCCGGAACTCCAAATGTGATTCCTCCAAGATTGTTCCCTAAATGATTGTTTTCCTCTTTTCGGAAGATTCCACAGTCGAAAACTGACAACAAGTGGCTCAATAGGTGCACCCTGGCTAGCTCTCTAATGGGTCAGAAGGAATCGGCCAAATCTGAACTGTCTCAAGCGGCCGCACAAACCCTCTCTCAAACACTTGCGCCCACACTGGCTGAACTGCAATCACTGAAATGGACATTGTAATGCATGGTAAAATACCTGGATGGTATCTCCGATAGGCTAGGGTGTCCCTCTCAACACCGAAACCGATCAATGGTGGTGGTTTCCTGCAGAAATCCACAAAACAATAAGGGGGTCGATTTCCTCCTCCTCTGCAAATACCTCAACATCAAAACATAACATAATTTGAATTAGGTTGCTTTACCCTTCCTTTATAGCTTCCCGAAACCCTAATTTGTTGGTTGACCTTTTCCCTCCAAGTGACTTTTACTTTATTTTATTATTCCTTTATTAAATCACTTAATTAATTAATTAATTAACCATTTTACCTCTAAAAAGTGATCTATCCATCCTGATGGCTTCTCTGGCCATTAAAAGTCACTTCTCATCATCTTATCCTGTAATGCTCTTCTTCCCGATTCCGATGAGCTATTACACTAAGAGGTTTCTCCAAGTAATATGCCCATTATGACTTTCTTAGTGAATTTAATTAAGATATGACCCACAATAACTCAAAATTACGGAAATCGTCGAAATGCAACGGAACCAAAGCCAAGTTGTGCGGAATGGATCCTGATGATGAACGACGCAAGTCGGGCCCAATAAAACCCCTCAATATTTCCCGAACTCTCTGTCACCCCTATCTGGCTACTCTGGTAGACATAACACTCTGTAATGTTATAATGTCCCAAAATGGGGACATTACAGTCCTCCCTGCCGGAATATTGCTTGTCCTCAAGCAATAACTGAATCCAACTACATATGATACCGAGGTCCCATATCCACCTGTGTGACACAAGGTAGACTCCCCTCAAGATGTGGCTTCTCCAAGTGCTCACCACGAATGACACCTGTTGTCGTCCTAATACACACTTGCAAACGTGAGCTAAGTCCGGCTCACTTAGTGTGTCCTTGGAGGCACAATGCCTAGGTTCACAGTCCACACTGTCACTTTGACCGGAACCTCTTCCGTCTAGGCTTACTCCTAGGGAAACCAAGGGGGGTAGTCCCTAGTTTCTAGATTAGTTTTAGAGTTAAGTTCTAGGAGTTAGTTTTAATTTGTTAAGGTTTGGGGGGATTCTAATCCTAAGATGCACAAGCAACAATGCAAGATGCAAGGGTTAGTATGTTAAGCAAGACCTTTTCCTAGGCCAAGTAAGACTAGTGCCTAATATTGGGCAAGGGGTCAATTAGATGTTAGGGTGATTCGTTACAAGTATGATTACAAGCTTACTTACAAAAGAATAATCAAACTCAAAATAGATACAAGATAGAATGCTAGAGTACAACAACAAGCTAACCACTTTAATTATTTTTTGTTTGTGTAGGATATAAAGAGATTAAAGCATCATACAACATTTACAGGATTATCATCAACATATCACCACATCAACCAAGAAGATTTAAAGATTTAAGTACAAGTGTTATTAAGATCACTCACTCTTAGTTATTAAACCCTCAAAGTATTTATTAGATTAAGCCCAAGGTTGAGTTATTAAGCTTTCTTAAGATTATTAAGTTTTATTTAGCTTTAACCAAAGCCTCCTCCCCCTATTGCCAAATAACTACTGGATGCTCAAGATAGTATAGCAACGAGGCTAACCCTAGCTTTCACAATCAGTCCTAAGACAAGAGTACTCCCGAAGAGAACACATCCTGTGCACCGTGAGACCGTCCCCGGCCTACACCCTCCGTTGCATTCCTCAAGCCCCGTTTTAGATGGTGAAGATGGTGGTCTAAGGTACCCTAAAGAGTCTATTAAGTTATTATATGAATTAGGTAGACTTTTAGGAGTGTTTTAAGAGTTTTATGACACTTCTAAATGCTGATTAAATGACTTGGCCGAAACTCACTTCAGTCTTAAAGATGTGTTGATTAAGTTTATGAGTTTAAGAGCATTAGCACATATATGTTATGTGAGAGCAAGTCACTTGATTGCACAATTAGATAGCTTGTAAAGTAAAAAGATAAAGTGCAAGGGAAAAAACAACTTGCCAATAAGATGAAAAGAGAAACACACTTAACTTATGTCTGATAGCATTAAAAAATGAGCATTGAGTGTGAGGAAGAAAAAGATTTAAGTGTTTGCCTACTTATCAACTTATCAATGAAATTATTTAGAGCATATGGCAAATGGCATTAAAGAGATCTATGCAATAAAGAAGAACACCATCCACTTATTGAAGCAACTAAACATTAAGGATTATAGATCTAAGCATAGAACATAAAGATAAACACTTGTAGTGAACTAAGCATGCATGAGATCTAGTTAAGTTGATTATGAGGCCCAATAGGCTTAAGCTAAAGAATTAATAAGTGTTAGATCTAGATCTAGAATATTTAGAGCATTTACCAATTAGATCTTCAACCACAAATTAAACCCTAACCCAACCTCTTGGGGTATTCCTCTCCGTAGGCAATCAATTAGCTTGCTTAACTTAGAAAATATTGAGAAAATGAAGAAACAAGCAAGCAAGAGATACAACTAAGGAAAGAAAGAGGCAAGCAAACCAAGCAAACAAGAAGCAGATCCTACCCCACGTCCTAGGGTTTGGGAGATACCCTTTATCTCACAAACCCTCACGTCCTAGCTCAAAAAGGGGGAGAAAGGAGGAAAAAGAAAGATCTAAACTAAATCTAAGCTACCCAAGAGCTCACACGTGGGAGGAGGCCGTACCACTCCTTCTCCCACAACTATGAGCCACTACAAGCAAACTAGAAGGAGAAGAAATGATTAAAAATGCTTAAAAGTTGAAAAAGGAGGTTGAGAAATAGCTACCAATCCCTTTGGGGGGTCTTTGAGTGTTGTGTGGATGCCTTTGGGTAGCCAAAACCCCTCTCAACCAGATATGAACCTGCAAAAACCAGCAAGGTATCCTTGCTGGAAATGCTACAAACAACCAATATAATGAAGAAAAAATTTTGCCTTTTTAGGGCAAAAAATTTTCTCAAGCAAAATTTATAAATTTTGATTAAAAATGACCTATCTTACTAAGCTATGCTAGCTGAAATATTGATGGAATGAACAGCAATATAAAAGAAGAGTAAAAGTGAGAAAGGAATGGAGTTTGAGTGTGTCTCAAGGGAGCCTTCTTGCTTAAGGTTGTCCCAATGAAACCCTTGAAGCTAAACCTACAAAAACCTTGAACAATGATGGCATACAAGAGAATATATTGCATATACTAATAAGATGACATTTCAATCCTATCTAGCATATCAAGATACATAGATCTACAAGCATGTGCATTACTAGATCTACCCAAATAACATTTTACCTTAGGATCCAAAGATGCAATCACCAAACAAAATTTTAGAACAAGTTTACCTCATGTGTATGGCAAGAAAAAGCATGTGCATAACTCTTCCAATAATCCTCCAAAGTTTTCTCTTTATTACTCAAGAAGAAGAATCTTGGAGAAAACTATCTCCAAAACCCTAAAGAGCAAGAGAATGAAAATGATGAATAAAAGAGAGAGAGAGAGTGAGAAATCAAGTAGCATAACTTTAGCTCAAGATATGGTGAGTTGGGAGTGAGGAGAGGGATCTATTTATACTTGGAGAGGCAAACCTACCTCTCTTGGATCAATGCCAAGTGTCCAACACCAAGCAAAAGATGAGATCCCAAGGCTGGGGCACACCATCTAGGGTTTAGATCTTAGATCTAGGGTGTAGATGGGTGTGGGAAATGTTGGGATCACACAAAAGCAAGTGGGAGGCTATGGGATTCGTGCTACGGGAGTTGAAGGATTTTAAATAATTTTTAAAAATTATTTCTAGAATTTTCCAAGTGGAGGGGGGCGTAACTCCTCTTGGAGGGTGCAACTTCTTGGGATGAGGAAAGGATGGGAGTGTTGGGATGAGGTAAAGGTGTTGGGATCACCTTGGACAGTGATGTGGGAGGTAAAGGAAAGGAAAGCACATGAGAGGGGCCCTCACTCAAGTCACAACATCAATTTATCCCCCTAGGGGGGCGTAACTTTTGAGTGTGGTGAGGGGGTAAGTGTATTTAAAGGGTTGAAACAACGTTGGATGGGTAGGTTTAGGTTTAGGGAGTCTCTCTCCAACTTTAATCCATCATTTAACACCCTTTTAACTCATTATTACATTTTTACAATTTTGCCATGTTTGGACTTTAGTAATTAAAATTGTTGTTTTAGACTGACTGACACTCCGGGTGGACAAACCCATAGCAAAAGTTGTCCGACTGAGTTGAAACTTGGTCCATGGATGTGGGGGGTGCTATTCCATTTCTTTTGAGCACAAATACCCCTATCAAAAGTCCAAGGACCTAGTTTTTAAAAATTTTGCTCAAAAATAATTAAACCTCCAAACTTAGGGAAATTTAATTAAAATTAATTAATTAAAAAAAACTATTCTAGACTCGACAGAATTCCGCGAAACTTTCTAAGATGTCTTGCATGGTCATTTACAATGATTCCCTATAATAGTTACCAAAAGATAAACCTACTAGAACGTCGTTCACCACTTTGGAGGAATTATTGCAAGTGTGAGGGAAAAACTCAAGGGAAATCAATAAGGCTGAAAAGCCCAATTGATAACCTGAGGATAAAAAACCCTCGGTGAAAGGAACTCTTCCAATGAACCGATCCCAAGGTAACTGACCTAGACATGACTCATGCAGACCTATTACATTATTGACCCACGCAAGGGTGCAGAAGTTTCAGTTACAAAAAGAAGTGTTGGGGCCAAACATGCCCTGTAGAACCAAAAGTCTTCAACAAATTTGCATCTGATGATGCATATCTTCATGGCACATGGAGTTGACCACCTATGTTGGAGCGGCGGTCAACAACACCCACATGGTCCTGATGAGTAGAATGATCATGAAGATATACTCAATACAAATGCAAGATCAATCAATACACAAGATATGGAACTCCAAAAGCATAGATCTGATCTTATTATTATGAAAAGCAAGAATCTGATACAATATGGAAGCAGATCTGGAATATGGTATCAAAGCCTCGATCTATCTTTTGGTGAAGTTCGGCCCTGATGAAGGAGGCCTCCAGAGTCCAAATGCCTTGAAACTCTCTAGAAATGTAGATCAGGATGCCACAAGCCCCTAGGAGAAGTCTCAGAGTCAAATCTATGTGTAACCCTCTCAAACTGCCAAGATCTGAATCACAGTTGTGCCCTCCTTCTCTCCAAACCGTCCCAAAGCTGTAGAAAATGATCTAGCCGAAGTAGCTCTCCCAAAATGCTCCAAAGCTGATGAACAAGGTCCTGCAAGTAAAACCCAAGTGCTAGAATGTCTCTAGACCCCGTCACAAGGCTGGATCGAACTCTTCCTCATGAAATGATGTGCCCCTGCTGGAAAAACCCTCAATGGTACGGCCCTGCTACCCTCCTGGATTGATGATGGAACATGTTGAAAATATAGAATGGTGTGGCTGGAGTATTTCATCCCTGAGACCAAGCTTGGAACAAGGTGAGTGGAATCTTTCACCACAGAGTTGTTCTCTAGGGTTTGTAATCTCAAAACCCTCAAAACTATTGCTCAAGAGCTCAATAACCAAACACAATGATATCCAAGATGAATGAGAAGTGCGCCCTAGGCTTTCCTTTATACTTCTTTTTTGTTTCTCTGTTGAGTTAAGTTAACCCCTAGGGTCAACTCCTAACTCAACCTCCAACACTCTATTCCTTCATTGAGTTACTTCTTTTACCCTTTTTTACCTTTTTCCAAGTCAACTTCAAAATATAACATTGAGTTAGATGACCTTTCCCCATGTTGTATGAGACTATGTTCTAGTGGGGATGTCTAGACCACTAAGTCTTCCCAGACCTCTTCATCAAGAGGTGGGGGACATTACAGTCTCCCCTGCTAGAAATTGTTTGTCCACAAGCAATTCCGAACCTGTCTCCTATACCACATGTTCATTCTCCCACGTGGCATCCTCAATGGGCAAATCCTTCCATTTGATCAAGTATTCTTTGATGCTTCTCCTCCGGAGTTTCTTCTCCCGAACTTCAAATATCTCCTCTGGTACCTGAACTAGTTGCCCCTCTTCATCTAGAGGTGGCACCACCTCCAGTGGGGTGATGTGTTGGTCAATGACCCTCTTCAGGCAGAACACGTGGAAAACATTATGTATCCTGCTACCCTGTGGGAGCTCCAGCTCATAAGCTACGGCCCCTACCTTCCTGTTGATCCTGTAGGGCCCAAAGAAACGAGGTTGGAGCTTTTCTACTCCACTTCTTTTTATAGAAGCCTGTCTGTACAGTTGGAGCCTTAGGTAGACTAAGTCACCAACCTCAAAAGTACGCTCTACCCTATGTTTGTCTGCTTGGACCTTCTGTTGATTTTGTGCCCTCTGTAAATGATCCTTCAACTCCCTGAGGATGTCCTGACTCTGTTGTACCCAATCCTATACCATCGGGGCTCTGCTGTCACCAAAAGAAATCTCTACAAAAGAGAGTGGGTCATAACTGTACAACACCTTGAATGGGGTCATGCCTATGGACATGTGATGGGTGGTGTTGTAACAGTATTCCCCCAAATGTAGCCACCTAACCCATGCCTTCTGCTACCCTACTACATAATTATTGAGATAACCTTCCACCCATTTATTGACTATTTTGGTCTGCCCATCTGTCTGAGGATGATAACTAGCGCTAGGGATCAAGGTCATACCAACTAGCCTGAATAGCTCCTGCCAGAACGTACTCATAAATCGGTTGTCCCTGTCACTAACAATGGTTTTGGGAAGACCATGTAGTTTGAAGATCTCTCTGAAAAATAATTCGACCACCTCTACTGCACTGAAGTTTGTAGCAATGGAGAAAAAGTGTGCAAATTTCGTCAACCTATCCACAACTACGAAAATACAATCCTTACCCTGCACCCTTGGAAACCCTGTGATGAAGTCCATGGAGATGCTCTCCCATTTGTGCTCTGGGATGGGTAAGGGTTGCAGCAGTCCTGTTGGGTGAGTGTGCTCATCCTTATTCTCCTGACAAGTAGTACACTCCTTCACGTGATTCAACACATCGTCTTTGAGGCCTTTCCATGAGAACCTCTCCCTTACTTGCATGTATGTCTTGCCAATCCCTTGGTGCCCTGCCACCGGTGAGTCATGACATGCCTGTAATACCTTGGCCTTGAAGGTCGATTCAGGAACCAAAAAGATTCGGCCCTTGTAATAGGTGATGTCATCGATGACCTTGAAGTTATCATCTTGTATTTGCCCATCCATCACATGACAAGCGAACTGATTTTTTGAGTATTCCATCACAAGGAGGTCCCTCCAATCAACTGATACATCTGTCATGGCATAGATTGATGGCCCCCTGGACAATGCATCTGCCACCATATTGTTTTTCCTTTGACGAATTCAATGTCAAAGTCATATGCCTGTATCTTGCTGGCCCACTTTTGTTGCCTTTCATTTAAGTCTTTCTGCTCCAAGAAGTACTTAAGGCTATTGTGATATGATTTCACCACAAATCTCGCACCGACCAAGTATTGCTTGAATTTGGCCAAAGCGTGCATGATGGTCAGCGTCTCTTTGTCGTAGATGGTGTAAAGTAACTCGAGTCCCCTGATTTTCGACTCATAGGCAAGAGGGTGCCTATTCTGCATCAGTACGGCCCCAATGCCTTCTCCGGAGGCATCACACTCCAAGGTGAAAGGTTGGCTGAAATCTGGTAAGGCTAACACTGGGCATGTGCTCATCACTTTTTTCATCTTGTCAAATGTAAATTGGGCTTCCTCACTTTATTTGAAAGCTCCCTTTTTGGTCAAGTCGGTCAGAGGTGCACAAAGTTGTGAGAACCCTTTGACGAACTTCCTGTAATAAGTGCAAATGCCTAGAAATCCCCTCAACTCTGTAAGGGTTTTAGGTGTAGGCCACTCCACTATGGCCTAAATCTTCTCCTGATGTACCTGTACTCCTTTAACTCCAATAATGTGTCCCAAGTAGAGGACCTTTGTCATTCCAAATTCACATTTGGACTCCTTGGCATACAATGATTGATCCTCGATGATAGTCAAGATCTGGTCCACATGCTGAAGGTGCTCCTCCCACGTCTTGCTATAGATCAGCAAGTCATCAAAGAATACAAGGAGATGCTTCCTCAACTGTTTGTTGAAGACATGGTTCATACATGACTAGAACGTGGTTGGGGCATTGGTTAAATCAAATGGCATCACTAAGAACTCATAGTGGTCGTAGTGACACTTGAAAGCAGTTTTTCGGATGTCCTCCCTCATTTTGATTTGATGGTAACCAGAGCGCAGGTCAATCTTGGTGAAATAAACAGCCCCATGGAGCTCGTCCAGTAGCTCATCAATCCTAGGAATGGGATACCTGGTTTTGATTGTCTTCTTGTTTAGTGCCCTGAAGTCGATGCACATGTGCATGGTTCCATCCTTCTTTTTGACCAACACCACCGAAGAGGCAAAAGGGTTGGAACTTGGTCTGATGTGCCCCATATCCAAGAGCTCTTTGATTGCCTTTTCTATTTCGTCCTTGTATTTCTTTGGGTGTCTGTAAGGCGTGGTGATGACTGGCTTTGCTCCTTCCTCCAACTCAATGATATGCTCAAATACCCTATCTGGTGGCACACCTGGTGGAATAGGTCCAAACACCTTACTGTGTTTGTCAATGATCTTGTGAATCTCTGGTGTGTAGTGAATCTTCCCCTTTTTGTCCACACGTGCCGAAATCTTGCACTCAGCAGCATACACGATTTCTTCCCTCCTGAAAATGGTCTCCATCCTCTTGGTTGTGACTACCTTGGTTGAGTTACTTGTCATGCCTCTGAGGACTACCTTTCTTCCACTCTCCTCTGTGAAAGACATCTCCATGGTCTTGTAGTTGGTGGTGATCGGCCCCAACGTGCTGAGCCACTGTACTCCAAGGATTATGTTGGTGTCTGGAAGGTCCATCACATAAACATCCTGTACCAAATCATGCCTACCCAGTGTAAGCTTCATCCCCGGAATGTACCTGTTACAAGGCATGGTGCTTCCCCCTGCTACCTCCACCTTGAATCCTTCAAACTCAACCGTGGGTATATGCCTCCTCTGTAGCAATGTTGAGTCAATGAAGTTGTGAGAGGCTCCCCCATCAATTAGCACTGACACCTTCTGCCCCTGCAAGACTCCTCTCATCCTGAAGGTGTTGTACTTGGGCACCCCACTGATGGATGCCAAGGTAGCTCTCTCCTCTGTCATACTATCATGGCCTGTAGCCTCCTCCTCCGCAGTTTCGGTGGTGTCTGCCTCCATGTTCTGAATGTGGCCGAAACCCTCATCCTCCTCATTGTCTGATGTCACCTCTATGTAATGAACTTGGCCACAGCCCATGCATTTGTGGAATGGGTTCCATGGCTCTTTGCATGTGTAGCATAGTTGCTTCCTCCTTAGTTCTCTTCGAGTATTCTCGTCCATCCTACCTCTCCCCAAGTCAAACCCCCTTAGGTTTCGCCCTCCTGGGTTCATTGGAGGTCTTTGGTCTCTACCTCTGGTGTTAAGAGGTGGTCTAGGTACAAATTTTAGCTTTGCAGCTGGCCCTAGATCTCTTGTCCTCCAGATAGCGTCTTGTAGGTTGGTAGGCTTAAAAGCCTTCACCCAACCCTTCAAGGGTTCCATCAAACCCTCAATGAAAAGCATCATGAGCCTAGATTGTGACACATCTTGCACCATGACTGCTAGCCTCTGGAATTCCTCAATATACACCTTTGGTGCTCCTGTCTGTCTGAGCTATGTGAGCTCCCAGAAATGTAGCTCAGGATCCCCCTTGTCAAACCTGTCAATGAGTCTCTAAGTGAACTCTATGTAGGTCACTATCTGATTGTGGCCAAGTGTGGTCAATCCATAATACCACCAATCATGAGCTTTGCCATCCAAGTACATGGTGGCAAACTTGATGGCCTCCATCTACCTCATAGGGTTAAGCTGCAGGTAGGTGTCTAGTTTTTGTACCCACGCATGTGCAGTCATCTTGGCCGATCCATCAAAGTAGGGAATCTCCATCTTCCCAGATCTGCGCTCAAACTCATAGTTGCTCCTGTGGTGCAGCCTAGGTTTGTTTCTGAATTTGATTTGACAGTATTGATCTAAGGTCATCTGTCTTTGAACTGTCAAACTCAATTGCTTGTACTCCCTGGAACATTGCTCAAACTGATCAACAAAATAATCTATGGGTTCAAGCTGTGAATGTGGGCAAGTATGGTCTAGGAGTAGCCCTGCTACCTATCTGTCCATGTGGTGCTCCCCCTCCATGGCTTCCCTCAGAATGATGATAGGGGATATACTCTGGATGATACTTGTTCCCTCCATGAGATCCACTCATTTCCCTGTTGTGAGATCGGAAGAGCGCCTAGGTTTGTTTCTGAATTTGATTTGACAGTATTGATCTAAGGTCATCTGTCTTTGAACTGTCAAACTCAATTGCTTGTACTCCCTGGAACATTGCTCAAACTGATCAACAAAATAATCTATGGGTTCAAGCTGTGAATGTGGGCAAGTATGGTCTAGGAGTAGCCCTGCTACCTATCTGTCCATGTGGTGCTCCCCCTCCATGGCTTCCCTCAGAATGATGATAGGGGATATACTCTGGATGATACTTGTTCCCTCCATGAGATCCACTCATTTCCCTGTTGTCATACGCCTCTGAAACTTTCCCCTTGTGACTCATTTCCATCAACAACGTTGCTATCCTTGTCTGGTTTTCATCTACCTTCCTCAAGGCATCAACAACGTTGCTATCCTTGTCTGGTTTTCATCTACCTTCCTCAAGGTCTCAGATATTTCGCCATGTCCCCTACGGTTGGCCTCCTGGTTTTCTTGTAAGTGGTGGACCAATGTACTCTCTGTCTAGACTAAGGACTTACAGAATTCCTGTGCTAGGATTGCCAAGCCTTGTGGCTCACTGTCATCACCTGAATCCTCCATTGTTGCTTCTGTCTCACTCAACTGTTTCTTCCTTCGGCCCATGTAAATACCACTGAATTTCTGCATGCGCTAATCCTCACAGGATGGGAGGATTAGAGCTCTAATACCACTGTAATGTTCCCAAGCCAAATTTTTTTCGCTTGGAACACTAACTAACCACTGAATTAATTGTTTGATTGTTTGTATGTGCGGGTTGGCCTCTCAAGTTTCGGCCTTAGGGTTATATTCAGTTATTCAGCATAGATCATGAAGATATACTCAATACAAATGCAAGATCAATCAATACACAAGATATGGAACTCCAAAAGCATAGATCTGATCTTATTATTATGAAAAGCAAGAACCTGATACAATATGGAAGCAGATCTGGAATATGGTATCAGAGCCCCGATCTATCTTTTGGTGAAGTTCAACCCTGATGAAGGAGGCCTCCAAATCCCTTGAAACTCTCTAGAAATGTAGATCGGGTTGCCACAAGCCCCTAGGAGAAGTCTCAGGGTCAGATCTGATGTGTAATCCTCTCAAACTGCCAAGATCTGAATCACAGTTGCGCCCTCCTTCTCTCCAAACCGTCCCAAAGCTATAGAAAATGATCTAGCCGAAGTAGCTTTCCCAAAATGCTCCAAAGCTGATGAACAACGTCCTGCAAGTAAAACCCAAGTGCTAGAATGTCTCTAGACCCCGTCACAAGGCTGGATCGAACTCTTCCTCATGAAATGATGCACCCCTACTGGAAAAACCCTCAATGGTACATCCCTGCTACCCTCCTGGATCGATGATGGAACCTGTTGAAACTATAGAATGGTGTGGGTGG
>CBVK0100496072.1:0-10340 GCA_900067695.1 Picea abies | reverse complement strand
GTGTGTCCAACAATTGGTATCAGAGCGGACCTTCACTATAAGTCTTAAAAAGCTTGGAGGAGATCTATGGACACACAAATGGATGTTGAAGTTCCAATACTTGATGAGGAAAACTATTCTACTTGGATAATAGAGATGAGAGTGCATTTGAAGGAAATGGGAGGAAGTATTTGGAAGATAGCCATTGGTGGATCAATTTACTTGAAGAACAAGTGAAAATTTGCAACTCAAACGAAAGGAAAGAAGAATGATGCATTGGCTATCAAGACCATTCTTAGTGGACTCTCAAGCTCTATCAAAGAGAGCATGGAACAATGCACTTCCACCAAGGATCTATGGCTAAAGCTAGAGGAGACATACCAAAGCAAGAAGGAAGATATTGAAGACAACTCCATCAAGACCAATAAAGGTAAAGAATCTCCAAAAACTCTTGGTTGCATTATTTCTAAATATGATGATGTTGGCAAAAAGAAAGATCTTGAAGACATTTCAAATGAAGGTAAAGAATCATGTGATGATGTTGGCAAAAGGGAAGATCTTGAAGACATTTCAAATGAAGGTAAAAAATCTCCACAAACCCTTGATTGCAATAATTCAAAATGTGATGATGTTGAATATCTCTACAAGTGAAGAAGAAAATCTAGAAATAGTTTGTATATAATCAATTGATTGTTATCCCATGGAAGAAGTAGAATAAAAACTATTGGAGCTTAAAGAGAAAGTTGAAAGGGGTCTATATGAATACATCAATGACCATTATTATATAGACTATAGCTATCTTTCAGATAACACTAAAAAATTTCTTAAGAAGAGTCAAAGGCACATCTTGAAGTTGAAGGAAATGCTCAAAGAACAAGAAGAGAGTAAAAAGACTCAATTAGAAGAAAATGAAGAAGAGATCACAAGAATAAAGAATGAAAAACAAGATAAGAAGGTAGATGATGATATTAACAAAAGTCTTGAAATCATTGTCCATATCAAGACCCAAATTGAAGAAGCCAAAAAGGTAGAGGAACTATTGAAGAATCAAGTAAATGAAAAGGAACAGACATGTCATAAGTTAGAAGCTGAAGTTGTTGATATTAGAAAGAAAGTGGAGAAGTCAAACAAATTCTTTAATAGCTCAATAATCTTGAATGAGATCTTGGAAAGTCAAATATCACCAAATGATAAATCATGTCTTGGATACAAGAGAGAAGTTGCAAATGTTGAAGCAATCACCTCAAAGAAGCATGAGGTAAGTCCCTCATTCTCAAAGGATGAAGACAATGTTGCAAGTCAACCATCTACACAAGGAAAGGAAATTTTCAAAAGAACAAAGAAAGGAAGACATCAAGAAGCCATGTTTACACCTCAAAAGGGATGGACACCAAAGCAAAGGTATGAAAGTGTTTTTCATGGTCAATGTTATTCATGTAATGACTATGGTCACAAAGCTTTGGAATCCAGATCTTATGCAAGGAGAAATAATGGAAGATTTCATAACACCATAAGATTTTGGAGATGTGATCAAGTAGGACACATTATTGTTCACTGTCACACCATGAGATGCTCCAGTTGTAGTGGATTTGGCCACAAATCCTAGGATTGCTAGAACAGAAGAAGAAAATCCATGATGAAGACTTCATGTAGCATGACTAGAAGAAGGCATGAAGTTAGGAAGGGAGACCATTTTGAAAATATGGAAGTTTAGAGCTCAAGTTCTAAGAAGCAAGGACACCTTCAGAAGTGGGTGAAGAAGACTGAGCAACTAGAGAAGAATGGAAGACTTAAGGGAAGCTCAAGTGTGTCATCTTCATAAGCATATGTGGGTTACAGTGGTAACATTCACATACATACGCAGGCATACCTACGAATAGGTCGCGTACATACGCGATCTGTTTGCACAACAAGCCACGTATATGTGGTAAAGCCTTGGGAAAAATGATATGCACAAGGGTTGCAGTTTGATGTGATGGTATAACTTGTGTTGTAGGATATGACATTGTTTATTACAAGATCTAACATGGTTTGTTGCAGGTGCTCATGATTAAATGATGGAATACATATTTGTATGTATGATGGTGATATACGGTTGAGTGATAAAAGACTATCTTGGATGCATGGTACTAACCCTTGAGTATGGATTGTGGCATTTTCTGTTGAAGAACAATGATGGTTATGATAGTTAAGTTATGGCACCTTGGTTATGAGATATATCATGATGATGCTAGCTAGAGATGTCCTTGATCTATTGAGGCATACATCTAGTACATATTGGATGCTTAGTATTTGTTGTAGTGAATAGATTTTGAGGATGATGTGTTTAGTGTACATGGTTGGTACATATTTGAGTTTCATTGATATATCTTATGATGTATTATTGAAGCATATTTGTTGGATATCTTGGTGCATGTATTTGGCATATGGTTGGACTACATATTGGGACATGTAGTTGGTGAGTTGATGAGGTGATCATGTTGTACATGATTGATGAGTCTGATCTATAGTTGATGCATGATTGGTACACTTCTAGTACATTTGTAGAGGCACCTACTAGTAGTTTGATTGGCACATGTTTTGTGGTGGATTTGGCATACATACATGAGGATTCATTTTGTTGTGGTATTGGTGCATGGTTGATGTACTTGCTTGGTATAACTGATGATACATGTTGATGTGCATGTTTGTTACACTCATAGATGGTATATGTTTGGATGATAGTACTTGGCTAAAAGTACACCATTGGTATTACTTGATTAGCATATACTTTGGTAGATGACATATTGGATGATATAGTTGAGACACTTGATTGATTGTGATACTTGGTTCATGGTGGAGACATATCATGAGTGATATGACACTTATTTGGCATGTTGGTAGATGCACATGGTTGGCATATTGGTAGATGAACATGGTTGGAATATTGGTATATGCACATGGTTGGCATGTTGGTAGAGGCATATGATTTGTGCACCATTGGAACATGTTTGGTACATGGCTTGGATACATATATTGATAAGATCCACTTGATAATTTTAGTACATGATGAGACATTTCTTGCTTTGACACATTTTGAGGATTGTTAGAGGAATTTGTGTGTGATATGGATATATGCTTAGCACACAGTTGGGACATGTTCTTAGCATATGGTTGACACTCTTCATTGATGATATATTCGGTATTAATACACATGGTTGATGGACATGAGTGTTATAAATGGTTGGCACACGGTTTTGGCACATGATGTGTTTTTTCATGATTCTCTATTTCATTCTTGACATGTATTTTGCTTCATGATGTATGGTATGGCACAAGTTTGATGCATGGATAGGTCCAAGGATCGTCATAGAAAGAGGGGTTAATCCATGTTCTGGTTGAGCAGTAACATTTGCAGCAGAAGCATATTGCAATGGTAGCATATTGTTCATATTGCAGAGAATACAGGGGGAGAAATATCCATAGGGGGATTCATTATTCTTCCCATGAATCTAGGAGGAGATATTTATCATTTGCATACTTGGTAAGATAGCCCTATATTTGAAAGAGCATAGAGGCATAGTTCTAGGGGGAGCGTTGGTCACAGGGGGAGCATGAGCGATATATCTTCATCATTACATCAGAGTGATATCCCTTGTTCAAAAGGGGAGAGATTATTCATAGGAAGATCAAAGGCATTCAGAAAGGGGGAGCAGCCCCAAGGAGAGTTCAAGAAGGGTAGAGAACTACCCTTTTCCATTGATGTCAAAGGGGGAGAGATAGTGACATTAATGTGATTGATGTAGAAGCAATGCTTTGTCTACATGTTAACATCAATGATTGGTGTTGACATCAATGTTGGTATTGCCATCAATGCCAAAGGGGGAGATTGTTGGATCATGTTGTCATTGATGCCAAAGGTTTGAATGATCGATGCCAAGTGATTGATTGATGTCAAAGGATTGATTGATGCCAAAGGATTGATTGATTGATTGATTGATGTCAGAGGAATAATGTATTGTCATAGAATACTAATGTAATATGTATTGTCCTTGATGTGAATGGATAGATGTCAAGTGGAATCATAGTCATATGATGTCATGCATAGATGAATATGGATCAATGAGTTGTCATCGATATGTGATGCATAAATGAATATGGTGTAATGATCCTCCTCGTTACGACGACAAACCTCTCATAACATGTGCATATTTTTTTATATTTTTTTTGTGTGTGCACGGGTGCACAAAGGTAATAAATACATTCGACTCTGCGTCACCTCATGACGACGAACATGATGCATGCAACTGCAACCACAACATAAATAAGAATGATTACCCATCCATCCTACCCTGCAATGGTTAGGACCTCCAAGACACATAAGCAATGCTCAAGCCCAAGTTCCCATCGATTTTAACCATTAAGGTCTCAAGGCTGGCGACTGTTCTGAGGAACATGGAGGTGTCTACATCCCGCCCGACACAATAAAGACCCAAAACTACATATGCTAAATCACCCAACACCAAGGACGATCGCTATGCGATAAAGTTTTATAAACCTATCACACATCACATACATTCCACGGGAAAGACAACTTGATTTACTAAATCCATCATATCATGACATAAGTTTGTGCACAACGTAATCATCTTTATTTTAATTCAAAGTGCCATGGTAGTCATCTACTTTACTTCAAGGTGCAGAATTAAACATTTATTAAATTCAACTGTAGCTAACATTTTTAGTGGCAGAAGAAGTGACTACACCCATGTCCATCCATACCTATCATGTTGCAAAATAATATTAATTAATTCATGGAGCAAGGTAGTCAATTTACGTAATAAATCTCACACCCTAAAACTTCATGGGGTACAAATTCTATTATAAACTTAAAATTCGATCAACTTCAGCATCTCCTAAAGGTGCAAGAGTGACCTACTTGATTTTTAAAAGTGCTAAGAGAATAATTACTTCATCAACATGCTTCTCATTTATTCAAGACTCAATACCACTATCAAATTAATGCAAGGCGCAAGTGAAATTAGAGCTACATAACCATGACTCCAACCATTCTACAATCATTTTTTTTTCCATTTGGATAATATTCTTAATATGGTGCACAATTGATCTATGACAAAATTTAAGGTAGTTATACATTTAAATCTGGACCAGTTACTAAACATACAGAATCTTTCCTATCATTTAGTTGTCTTGGCACAAATCTCAATTATAATTTAGCGGAGGTAATGTAATTGTACTAAATTTGATCACCTTAAGTATGAATTGTAAAATGCAGAACAATAAACTTTATATAAAAATGTAAAACAATTTGTAACCATTCAAAATTTATTTAAGTTGTAAAGCAATAAAATTTATCTAAATTAAAAAGGCATTTTAAAATTGTAAAACAATGAAATTTATATAAATGAAAAGAATGTAAGACAAATTCAACTACAGTAGAATTTTTTTTTGAACGATTTAAGTTGTTACCCAATTTAACTGCTACAGTAGTTATAAACGCAATAGGTGGGTACGCGGGTTAATTTAAATACAACTATAGTCCCAACCCCCATTGATAAAGTAGCAAACCGATATATAAACAAAAATGGCCATGCATCTATTGCTCAGGAATTTCAGAGACCAATGAGGAAGCCGCACTGCCAATTGTTGCTTCTGTTTTGACATCTCTGTCGTAACCATCGCTTCCACTCCATGGTAGAGGAATGTGCTATTCAGAAGGTGGAAGATAGTGATAATACCACAATTCTGTCCCGATCCGTTCAAGATTATCAATTAAATTTTTGTGAGGATAGGAGGAATGTGGGTCGGCGTCCCAGTCACAAATACAGGTGGGGAAAAGGTAGAGAGGCAACGGCCCAATTGGGAGGGGCAAATGAAATGGTGTGAGGTAGGGAAAATAAGTCATCATAATTTACAGGGGGAGAGGTTAGAGCCTGTGCATGTCGGCCAGGAAGAAATTTAATGTAATTATGCCAGGAAGAATAACAAAAACATAAATCCATAGAGGATCACATTAAAAAGATTAACAGGCAAGAAAAGGTGGGTTCGGGCTCATCGGGCCACAGGAAGATGGAGAAAACTTTCAGGAAAGGAGAAAGCAGTACGCTAAGATCAAAATAAAATTGCCATTCAAGGATTGTCAACTCAGTCGTGGTTGGGTACCCTGGCTCAGCCTAACCCTCCCTGAAATTCATAACCACAGGATCACTCGAATAATGTGCAAGAGCCTTTTCACTTACATTACGCGGATAGCATGGATAATAAGTCAGCCGACGGATAACCTGATTATTCTCTATCCACTTAAGGTTGTGAATACTTCAGATCCTTGCAGCGTACAGACAACCAAATTATGTGTCTCTCTCCAAATTCGTTTCAGTAGCTGCAACTCCGATTTGCTTGAACGGAGAAAGTGACATAGTGGGTTGCACTATGCTAGGGTAGTAATAATAAAAACTTACTGCAGGTATAATAAATTACTGTGAGTATGGCTCAAGAAACGCTATTCCCTCACTGCTTAAAGATGAGGCACTAATCTTTAACTTCCGGAACCCATGTATTCATGGGTGCTCTACTATGGCCTAAAGCTGGTGGGCAAGATCTCCAGGATATTTCCTGAGCTAAATATGCGCATTCAACAAACCCTAAGGGTGACTCCAATTAAAACTATAATGCCCCCAGTTTTGCACAACAGTTAAAAAAAGACCCCAAGAAAATTTAACGCCACAAGAGTCAGGTATAACAGTAAATATTCTAATAGTTGCAACTATCACAGTGCTACCACATAATAGGAAGCATGCAGACCATCGGAAATACGAAATCAGTAAACTCTTTTTACAAAAAGGCTATTGAATACATATCAAGATTTACAACTAATCGCAGAGATGGAATAAGAATCTCGGGCCTTGATGGACAAGTACAAGAAGTTGGGCTACAAGAAAAGGGCATATGGTCATTAAATTGATATGGGCAGCGGGGAGGCGCTTCAGAAAAAGAACTTACACGCCACTTAAACTCATCCGAAATATTCTTACTACAGGATGCAACTAAACTAGCTCTAAGTTGGCTTAGAATTCTAAATAACAAGTAAAACTACTATCCAAAACTCAACACAACTTTCGTCATCAAAGGAATCATATACAAAAATTTAACAAAATTTTCTTTTATTCTTAAACCAATCAACGCGCTTGTGTACCTGTGATTGATGGTGAATAACTCGAAGATGCTATCTCGTGCCTGTGCTCCGTCTGAATCCTGCTTGTGCTTCATCTAGATCCTGCTTGCCAACCGTTGAGACTACACCGGTACCTCCCAGCCAACACTAGGGGTACTCTGCTTCACCCTTATCCCATCGAGCTACAAAGGGGCCACACACTCTCCAGAGGGTACGTCTAGCTCCCAGCTCGCCTCGCAAGGCCAAGCTACCACTCCTCTCCGAGCTGGGAAATCCCAACTCCCACAAGTAAATTAGTCAAGTCACTAATCTGGCAATGTAACGTTACGCTAACAGCCAATCCTTTCTTCCTTCTCCTCCCTCTCTTTTATAGAGTTTTAGAACTTCCAACCTTTCCCTAAATCTCATTTAAGTTAAGTTTTAATAAAAATCTTCTAAAAATTACCCTTCATACAAGTGTCATCCATTCCCCACTTTCCTCCAATTATTATTTTCTTTAATTTATTAATTGTCTTATTTCCCTCACCCACCTAGGATTACTCCTAAAATCACTCCTAGGTGTCCCTAGATTCCCTTACAGGTTTTAAAAGCTTTCCCTAAAATGAAATTGCTAAATCAGTTTAAAATTAGAAGGTTCTTAAATTGTAGATTATTTACCAAGTTGGTTTCCCGTTTTTTTTTACCATGAGTTCCCCTCCTTTCCTTTTTATTAGAGCTAAAAATGATAGTTTCAATTTAACCCCTTTTCCCTTTTTTTATTAATTCAACATCTTTTTAAACTATCAAAAATTAAAAATAATTAATTTCTTCTTTATATTTTATATCCACAGCTTTTAATTAATTTCTTACTCTCTTCATTCTACCCCCAAAATTTATGAAGACCAAAATTATTACTTAAATGGTTTTTATTTTAAATTTTACTATTTTACCTTTTTTATAGATGTTTTCTCAAGGGTAGACAAAATTTTACCCCTAGCAAAGTTTTAGACTTAGGACTTAGATTCTGAACTCTGCGACATTTAATTAGGGGAGTTGTTTTAAAATTTCTTAATGTGTTAAATGTCTTACGGCCATCTAGGTTCAACCCTTTATCATCATCAATGCGACGTTCCCTTCAGGATGCACTAGGTGCTCCAAGGGTGCCACTCGCCTCATCTGTTCCTTTGCGCGACATGCCCTTCAGGACGCACTACATGCTCTTCAGGACGCACTACATGCTCCAAGGGTGCTACTCACCTCTTAACTGATTGGTAGACATCAATAACCCCTAGAGTCAACACTCCGACAGGTGAACTTGTGGGAGACTAAGGGATTCTAAGGAATAAGGCCCCCGCCTTATTGTGCGCCCCTTAGAATCATCTTGAGCGACTGTCGCGGTCTGCCCTCACGGAATCATGGGTCCTCTCGAACTAGGTAATCGTTAACCTACAGTTCGAGCCACGGTGGGAGTGCTAGTAGGCTGTGGCAGGGTTGCTATCCACACCTCTCCCTCAACCTCTCTAGTAGTCGTGTGTGACCCCTTTAATCCATATGTGAGTCTGTTCGGCAAGCTATCGTCAGCCTGCATCAATAACAAATCATGTCAGAACATGTCCACATCATATCATCTAATCAAATGTATTAATATCACAGTAAATCAATCAAACCCCAATAGCACACTCCCTGACTCGATCTGGAGTCCAAGGGGTTCCATCGATGCCTCTACATCCTTAAGGTCAAAAACCCTGCACACTCAGTGAAACCGAGTCAATAGTCTATGTCAATGTAGTAAAACAACATGTCATCTACTCATGACGCATCATAATCAAAGTCAAATGTTTTAATATCATAATAATTCGGATCACTTGCGAGCAAGTGTCCTCAAAGAATAAGTTCGCTCAGTGCGCCAGAGATGGATGTTACATACACCCCCTCTTGGTCTAAACTTCATCTCGAAGTTTCACAGTATAAATGCCGAAATAAGTGTATCATAGTATCATATGTCTATCTATCAAACAAAAATGGAAACTGTCGGTGCATATCATATGTGTCCTCCCACATCACCGAGTGCAGACTATAATTGTCCCACTGGACCTTGACCTGATCCATCGTTCGACTTCGTAACTGTCGAACGTGGTGATCTAAGATGTGGACCAACTCAACCGTGAGCGTTGTAACACCGTGTTTCCCCCAAATTTGTAATTAATCCTAATATAGGAATTTCCATGCTATCATAATAATCTGGATCACTTGCGAGCAAGTGTCCTCAAAGAATAAGTTGTCTCAGTGCGCCAGAGTGGGATGTTACAATGGTTTTTAAAATGGAGATTTGTGAATTTTTTTAGATAATAAGTAGTCTTTTGGAAGAATTGCTTAATATAGATTTATGAGTTCTTTAGTTTGAAAGGGCGTCGTGAAATTTGATTATATGACCATTGCAGAAGAAGAAGAGCTGTCTCTTATACACATCTCTGAGCGGGTTTTATTGTTGTGTAAATATGATCAAATAACAACACCTGGGATGAGAATTACATATAAGGATTTGAGACTTTATCCACAAAGAAAATTTCCTGAAGGATTTTGGACTTTATCCACAAGGAGATAAGTATTTCTTTGGAAGAATGACTTAATACATGGAGATTTGTGAATTATCTTCATACACATTTCTATATTTATTTTCAGATTATTATATAACTCTAACACACAATCTGTTTTACCAAAAACACAATAACATCACTTGGGATGAGAATTTCACTTCAAGGATTTGGGACCTTATTCACAAGGAAAATTTCACCTCAAAGATTTGAGACCTTATCCACAAGAATTTGAGACTTTATTCACAAGGAGATAAGTATTTCATTGAAAGAATGACTTAATATGGAGATTTGTGAACTTTCTTCATACACAATTCTATATTTATTTTCAGATTATTATATAGTTCTCTAATTCAATTTTTTTTACCAAGAACATAATTTTTCTTTTTAATTTTTTTTAAGATTTTAGATAAGATTTATAATTTTTTAAAATCATGTACTCTTAAATTAAGAGAGTAACTAGATCTTAAATCTGTTTAACCGTGGTTGGTTATGTTATTATTAGTTATTGTTTATTTAATATTTAGTTGTATAGTATATATGCTAATATGTGTTATTTGTTTTTTTATTATGTTTTTTTTATTTTTACAGATGTCTAAATTATATTTGGTGAAAAA
>CBVK0100496055.1:0-12731 GCA_900067695.1 Picea abies | reverse complement strand
AGGATTCATCAGCTAGTAGAGGTCCAGCAGGCTAGGGAGCAGACAGTGGATAGGATTCAAGACCATCAGCAAAAGATCAAGCAAGTCTTCGATAAGAAGGCCAAGAAAGAGCGGTTCCAGATAGGAGACCTGGTGCTGAAATGGGATGATCCTAAGAAAGATAAGGGCAAACATGCCAAATTTGAAGATTGGGCCTTTCAGAATCTCCGAGACTTTTTCAAATAACACATACAGGTTGTGAGATTTGGAAGGCGAAGAAGTTTTTAGTAGCCCAGTGAATGGGCATTTCCTGAAGAAGTGTTTTGTTTGAGCATCCAGTGGCTCCTTTGTTTATAAATATTGTCTTTCTGTTTCTTAGTTTGTTTTTCGTTTTATTTTTGCGGCCTAATAGTGACTCCATAGCCCAACAACGAGGAACTGGAACTGCAAATTAGTCCTTAGAGCATCACAGGGATGAATCTATCCCCCATGGAGCCTAATGTTAGCAACAATTGTGATACCATGCAATAAAGGTCTGTAGGATTGCACGATGAGCCCCCAAGCACAGCACACAGAAGAAATCCACTTGGGGCTCGAGTCAAGCAAGCGAGCCTGATCATGGATGTGAGAAGAGAAAAAATCTCCATAGGGGGGATTCATCGGAAGTCGGGATATCAGAGATCCCAGGAGCAAGAGTTTTATGCATTTCAGAATCACGATATGCGATTTCCCGATCAGCGTGAATAGCTGTCAATCGTGGAGGACAGGTGGCAGGCTTTGCGAGGGGAGCAGATCATTGACAAGTCAATGACCATGAGCCATCGGGGATCGGGGAATCGCGATTCTAGAGGATGCATGAAAGTTGACATCGCAAATCGTGAAATCCCGATGGAGGATACGGCCGAAGGCATATGGGAGCGGTCACTTGTGCCAGGGCTTCATCGGAGAGCTAGCACGAAAGGGGCCATCGGGAATCGATGATTCGTGAGTTGGGAGGACTTGTGTATCAAGACATCAAAAACGTCGAAGCCTTGACAGAGGTTTGGCTCAGGTCATATGATGGGAGGTCGTATGGGCCATAGAATAGACGAGAGGGCTAACCCACAGGAGGAGGAGCTCATCGCACATCGGGATATCGGGGATCCCGGAGACAAGGAGTTCGCGCATTTCAAACTCACGAATATTGAATTCCTGAAAACCTGAAGCCTCATGACATACATCCGCCATCTATCCCTTGCCGCCACGTCTTATCCCCGTGTAATGCCAAATCATAATTTCTTCCCGGCCCCTGTGTCTCTTCCACCCGGCTCGTACACCCCAAAGTTCATGAATTCTGTCATGTGCATTTTCCCTATCGCTTTCCCTCTGCCCATCCGTTCGCATGGCCTCTCCTCATCCCATATCTGCATCGAGCATGTCTAACTACCCCTGCCCGGTCACCGTCCGTTCACCTCCTCATATCAAGACCTCCAGTCATCCCGAGTGCCTCCATATCCTGTAGGTTTAGAATCAACCTTGGCCTTTCTCGATCCCAATGAAACAGTTATTGCAGCAGTTGATGGTGGTTGGACATCGTTTCCACCATAAATGGAAAGCCAAGGAATGATTGCAAGCTTGTCAATTCATTCATAGGTCCTTTGGAGCACGATCACGTTTGACTAAAGTTCACGACTGTCCAGAGACTGCAGGCGCAGTAAACATGAAGACGTAATGCCTTCAATGCGATGTCTTGTTTTCGCTTCCAAAGTTTTTGTTCCAAGTATATGTAGGCATTTCTGCCATTTTTGAAAGCATCGATGGTTGAGCTGAGCTCCTGGTTGTAAAGTTTTAATGAAGCATTGTTGTTCTGGTCATGTATGAACTTTTGAGACTTCTTGCCTTATGAATGCCAGTTTCTTTCATATCTTTGTTTACATTGTGTTAGAGTAGCTCGGAATTGGAAGATCTAGTCGAGCTGTAGTTGTTATAGGATGATGTTTTAATGGATCACTATAATAGTTGCATTGTCTCTAATTAGTTCTTGTGATTTCTCCAGCACTGAATGACTTGGAATTGGAGGATCTAGTCAAGTCCTCTATTCAGTTTCTTGAAGCCTTGAACCAGGAGGATCCTGCTTTCAGAGCTTTTCCTCTACAAACCGCTGCAAGCCTGCTGCCCAAAGTTGTTTGTTCATTTTCTCCTAAGTCTTCCACCTGCTACCTTTTAATCAACCCACTGGCTGAAGTTTGGATTCCAGACCTCCTTTGTTCTTTACTTACCAGACCCAGTCCCTGAGTTCTTATGAATGCCAGTTTCTTTCATATCTTTGTTTACACTGTGTTAGAGCATCTCAGAATTGGAAGATCCAGTCGAGTTGTAGCTGTTATAGGATGATGTTGTAATGGATCACTGTAATAGTTGCATTGTCTCTAATTAGTTCTTGTGATTTCTCCAGCGTTGAATGACTTGGAATTGGAGGATCCAGTCAAGTCTTCTATTTAGTTTCTTGAAGCCCTGAACCAGGAGGATCCTGCTTTCAGAGCTTTTCCTCTACAAACCGCTGCAAGCATGCTGCCCAAAGTTGTTTGTTCATTTTCTCCTAAGTCTTCCACCTGCTACCTTTTAAATCAACCCACTGGCTGAAGTTAGGATTCCAGACCTCCTTTGTTCTTTACTTACCAGACCCAGTCCCTGAGTTAGAATGATTACTCCCTGAGTATTTATCTCCATTTGATCAACCCTCTATAAACAAATCGTGACGTAAAACTAACGGGTGTCGGGCTCTGCTCCTGCAAGCAATCTAGGAGTGACTTCTGATGCTAACAGGGGGTTTTTGGCACCCAACGTTTTGGGTTCAGTTTTGTGTTTGCACACAAACGAAGTTGTGCATGCTCATTCCATAGTTTTGGGTGCACCTAAGGAAATGCATAAGGAATTCCATAAAGTGCGCATCAGATTGGGGTTTTTTAGTAGCACTCCAAGTGTAAAGACTACCAAGTGTGCGTCGGTCCTAGTTTTGTCAGTTGTGCAAGAAACCAAGAATATGCCCGATGGAATCAAGAAAGGAATCACCGAGAAATATTCTTGAATGATTATTTCCAACAACATACGAAGACATGGGGATGACATAAGATGATTTGGATAGACAGTAAGATTTCCCTTCATATATAGAGTGTACGTGAAGCATTGGAAGGCCCCAAAAGCATGTGAGGAAGTCGAATCAAACAAGCGAGTGGAGCAAAGAAGAAAGAGACAATGCTCCCCAACAATGGAAGATATAAAAAGGATCTCTAAGCTCATATCGACAATTGGTTAGTTGGTGCATGGATTGGCTATTTGACTAGTCAGAGAGTTTTGAGTTAGCTTAGCTACCAATATCGAGCTCACTTTGATCTTGTTGTAATCCTACAATGTTTTGAATATATTCTTGTATCTTTGATATGTCTAAGTCTTAATGCAAGGAGCATGGTGTAGTATTCAATACTTCCACTATTTTATATTGTAATGATATGGAGTTCTATGGCTATCATAAGTAGTTGTTCAACGCACTGTATGTCTCTAATGTGATGGAATACTTCAAGTAACAAAGATATGGCAGTTTTGATCTAATTTGTTTCTGTTATGAATGAGTTGAATATGCATGTGTATAGTTTTTGTTCTTAGTCCTAAATAGGTGATCGGATCTGGGTTATATGGATTCCAATTGCAATAAAGTTTCATATGTTTATTCCTCCATCCCTGTCACAAGACCTTATGGTCTTTGTGATCCTCTCTGTATCTCGGGTGAGACCTTCCTCAACCTTAGATGAGGATTGATATGTCGACGCTTTGGGGTTTTTTGGGACAAATTTGGACAAACCCTGGGTATAAAACTCACCAACATTAAGAAGGATGGTATGCATGCAAGCATGGACCGAAGGTGAACCCAACAACCAGTGGGTTGTGTGATATGGAGATGTGAGAGGCACCCTTATTTTGTGGATTCCTATCCCTAGCTCGGGGGTGACTTGTTGTTGAGAACTGGAACAACAAGTCTATGGTTGGGTGGAACATCCTTCCCAAGTAGTTTGTTGCACAAACGTTTTATAAAAGATAAGTGTTTATCTATTTACTGAGTTATTCCATGAAATTAATTATTGTGCTTAAGTATGTATATGTGAATGGTTAATTTTTGTTGTGAATGATTAATAACTTCATTCATGGTCATTCAGAGTCTTATAGATTCATTTAATTATGGGTATAATAAATTAGTTGAATAAGTGAATAAGGCATAACTGGTAAGCTACAATATTTTTATCAGTAAAAGCAAATTTCATTTTTATGTGTATTTCCACATGTAATGTAAGCCACAATATTTTTATCAGTAAAAGAAAATTTCATTTTTATGTGTATTTCCACATGTAATGTTCCTTGGTTAAGCCGGGCAATGCTACAAAATGGTATCAAAGCTCAAGGCTGAACACTGAGCTTGTATGGGCTAGGAGCCAACATGAATTGAGTATATTCATGGTTGCATATTTCATCCCGTGACGAATTTGGGGAAAAATGGGGAATCGAGGTGAAATCCCCAAATTTTGAGCAGATTTCAAGTTTAAGTGATTCAAAGCAGTTGAAGAAGGTAATTCATGGAGTTGCGTTGCAAGTTGTAGAGTCAATTTTGGCCTAGAGGATTGAAATCCTGTGAGTTTCATGATGGTCATGAAGTTTCATGGATTGACAACCCAGATTAATTCAATCCAGAGAATCATCGGTCGATATTAAATCGTAGAAGATAAAAGCAAGGCATTCCCAAAAGGCCTTCGGGAAGAAGGTTTCAGACAGACTTGGATCCATACATGAGGTTGGGTTAGAAGGGAGGAGTAAGATGATATGAGCCCGAAATAACAAGAGCCATCAGATTAGCCAGATATTTTCCCAGCCGTTAGATTTAAGAGCCATCAGATTAGCCAGATATTTTCCCAGCCGTTAGATTTAGAATAGGTGTTTTAGGAGAGATCGTTCAGAAGGTTGGGAATGTTTTGGATTTCAAAAAATTTAGTCTGACCAAGTTAACCAATAAGTAGTTTTTGGATCCCGAGATGATCATGGACATTGAGAGACACAATTTTTAATCGTCTGATATATCATACGAGCATGTTTCCTTGGAAGGGATGAGGATGAAGGAGAATGCCACGTAAGTTTCCATGTCAACATGGAATGTAATAGGAAATGTTAGAAAGGGAAGGAGAATTAGTGAGTGCCATGTAGAATTCATATGCAAGGCTTTGGAAATGAGATAATTATGATGGTCTCCCATAAGTTGTTAGAAGGAGGCTGTCCAAGGGTTCAATTTGGCAGATTTCCTCCAATGGGTGAGTCTAATAGAATGATCTTGACATGCTATCATACTTCGATCTTCAGAAAGGTAAAAAAGAAAGGAACACCCCTATTTCCAATGCTATGGGTCCAATAGTGTTTTAGATTGTGGTTTTCAGAGGGATCCACATATGAAACCACTTGGAGTTTCCGATGGGAAGAGTCTGAGAAAGAGTTTTCAAAATGCTTGCATAGGTATAGCTATAGATTGGAAAGGATATCAATATAAATGATAATCCCAATTTTGAGATCAATGGTTTGGATCTAAATATTGTTACAACAATAATTTAGTAAATTTTTCTATGAAAATTTCAGATTGTAAAGGTCTTCACCTTGTAGGGCATTTTTGAGGGCCTAAACAACGTTTCTAGAAAATCAATTTTGTACAAATCGATGTATTCTCCTAGGTCATAGAGTTTATTTTTTTAAAATGATAGATCTTAGAGAGATCTTTCCAACAAGCTAAATTGTTCGCCAAATTGAGCTTGTATGAGGGAGTTACAACCAAAATGGTCATGGGTAAATTTTAGTACTAGATTTCTTTTAGAGGGAATAATGGCTAGCTCAAGAGTTAGTTTGGGGCATAGGAGAAGTATATGGAAATATCGCGGACTATAGAAGTTAGCCACAGAGTGAGATTTGAGTTCTGGGTATCCAAAAATGTGTTGGGAGAGAAAGAGGACACATGTAGCATGCAAGGCTAAAAAGGGGAAAATGGTCAAAACTTCTAAAGACCATAGCATTCTGCCTGGAAATAAAAATTGGGAAAATGAATAGTCAATGAAAAGGTATTAAGGAGGAGAATCCATATATTAAACTAGAAAATTATTTTGAGCAATTTTGTTTACATTCAACTCAAAATAATATGATCGGTGGAATTAAATTGCAGAAACATTTATGCATTCTTTTCCAAAATTGCATATGCATTTATTTTTGTCGAACACAATTTTTTTTGCATGCACATTTTCTATAGAGTTTAGAGGTTCAAGAAGGAATTTTTTTTTCCTATATGAGAGCCACAAAAATGGAATATTCCCAAGGGTCCTACATTCATGAAGATGAATTCTGATGTTTGGATGTCAGCATGGGAAGTGCTCAGAAATAGTCTAATGGAAGAAGAGGTTGGAAGGAGCCTATAACTATGAGAAGAATGCATAGATAAGTGTAGAGATATAGATATGATAATGTAAGGATAATGAAGGCTCAAGAAGAGATACTTCAAAGTTTGAACATGTTGCATAAGCAAGTCAATAATACACTAGGAGAGATCATGCTAGTTCAGGGCCATGGGGAAGCCCAAGTGTGTCCCCTATAAGGAGGCAGATGAGAAGGCCCAAGGGAGACATCTTGCAAGGTGAACTAAGGAATATCAAGACACAAAATTTCAATGGTGAGAATAGGAAGGGAGAAGAGACCGAGGCCTGGTTGTTGGAAATGAAGAAATATTTCAAGTTGCATGATTAGCTCTCTAGGAGAGAAACAATAATTACAACCTACCACTTGCAGGGAAAATTGGCCATGTGGTGGATCAACTTAAGAAAGACAAGAATATTGATTATAAGAGGGTCTCATGGAGGCAATTCAAAGGATATTTCCAAGATAAATATTTGTCTGAGCATTAATATGAGAGGAAGATGAAAGAATTATTTGAACTCAAGTTGGGAAGCATGAAAATGGATGAGTATGAGAAGATGTTCTTTGAGTTGATGAAGTATCTTGAGTTCATAAAATATGAGAAGCTCAAAATTGAAATGTTTCTTAGTGGTTTACCCTCCTTCTATAGTGACCAGATATAGTATGATAACCCCAAGACTTTGGAGGAGACCATAAAGAGAGAAAATGAGAGGGAGGCCAATCTTTCAAAATACTTGGAATGATCATATGAAAGGAAAGAGGGAGCAAAGGAAGAAAGGTTTTAAGCCACCCTTTTTCAAGAAAAAATCTCCAGCAAATCAATAAGGCCAGTGAACCCAAAATGAACATAAGACAACATATTATTTTGGAAAAGGCCAAGGTAGCAACCTGCACAATGTTGGGGATGTGAGGGGAGTCACTTGTATAGGGTCTACCCTCACAAAGGAAAAAGAATGAGAAAATTCCACAACATTTAGGAGGATGAAATAGTGGAATATTTGGGAGGAAGCATGACAAGTATTTATGCATCCTTGGTGTTATCACATAGAATTGTAGGGGCTCAAAAACACTTTGGTTTTGTTTTTTGAGTCATTGGGTTTTATAAGTGTTAGGTTTTGGGTATTTTTGTTGGCATAACTCAAATTTTGATTTGTGTAAGCAAAATTATTGCTTAGATTTGTTTTAGAGTCTTTATGTCATAAGATTAGTCATAATGAAAAGGTTAATGGTCCTTATGAGTCACACTCTTGATCTTAAAATCATCACCATGACATGTCATGCCTCCAAGTTGTACAAAAGTTTTCCTTTGTCACTATCCAACCATTTAGATGTCAACTCTAAAAACATATGTATTTGTTGCCAACTCACCAGGAGAGTTCACAACATACTTATGAGTACCTCATGCACTCATTTTCCATCATTGCAACTAAGAAACATGTAAGGGGAATTTTATGGTTTTAAGCGCCTTCATTTAATTAATTTTTCAAGGATTATGTCACATGATTTATAACAGTTTTCTTGAAGTGTGTTATTTGATTTGCAAACTTGGCACTACAAACTTGGAGCTGCAACACTGGCGCTACAAACTTGGCACTGCATATTGGTTGAAGAAGATTGTTGAGTTTGGATGACTTTCTTATAGATCAACTCAGTTTCACAAGCATCGACATCGAACCCAGGTGTATCAAGTACTCCTTGATGATCTCCATGTTGTTCAAAGGTTAAAAGAGGGGTTTATGTTGCTTTATTTGCTAGCACTGCGAACTGTTCAAGCTTATTTGCTACCAACTTTCAAATACATTTCTATGGCACCCTAAATTCTTCCCACCAGTCCAGACTATTATCTTGACCTTAATTTATCTTTTCCTCTACAAATAATCCACCTGTCCCACTGAATACCTCAACACTTCGAACCGGTTTCTTTGAATCTGCATCACTAGAGTGTGTTGCAAACCCTATGTTCCAGAATTGTTGAAACCCTCATCTTCTGCATCAATTTGAAGCTCAGTCTTAACAAATTGAATGAGAACCCTATCAAACATCAGGGATATGGTTAATCATTTGTAGAACCAAGCTTAAAATTGTATACATCATTGGCGCTGCAAACCAATGTTTATGTTGTTGAAACCTTGTTTTAGCAAAGAAATCTCACTTGTCTTCCTTTCATTACAAATCTCAATGGTTGTTCCATTATTCCTCTTTTTTGAAATGTGATCTATCTTGTACCATTGATGTGTATAAAGCTTTGGACAAGGTGAACTCTAGGAAAACAATTTTGTTATTAAACCCTAAAAATTCATGTGTACTTTGTTTTCACACACCAACAGAAAGTATTCTTCAAGCAATTGTCATGGATAGTCAGCGAAAAAGGAAGACTCACAAGGGAGGGGAGATTGTGAGGACTAAACATTATGATATGCAGCTCCTTAACTCTGAACCATTGTTCAGGGAATCTTTTCAAAGGGTAGGTTGTCTAAATTTCTATCAAAAGATGCAAAGAGGACATCTAGAAGTGGCCAAAGAGTTTGCACTCTATTTCAATGGGACTAAAACTAAAGTGGGGATGTTATAATTTGATGTTTCAGAGAATTTCATCTCTATTGCAACAGAGATACCTAATTGTGGGGAGAAATGGTTCAAAGCCATGTCATTAAACTCTTCCTTCTCAAAGGAATTCCTTAAGCCATAACATCAGGAGGTCAACTTGTCCAAAGGAGTACCTAGAAGTCACATGCTTGAATGTTTTCACAAGATGCTCAGGGTTATCCAAAGATACTTCACATGTGAGGAGAGGTTCAACATGGTGTACCAATACCACATTAGGTTACTATTACACTTAATGGGAAAATAAGCCATGAACCTTCCATTTTATCTTTTTAGAAGCATTGGTAAGATGTCACACAGAGTCCAAGCCAAGTCAAAGCAAGTAGATATCAGTGTCTTTCACTCTGGCCTTATTAAGATGTTAGTAATGGAAGAGTTAAGGAAAACTAACACTAATTTGGAAACCTTCCTAACTTCATCACATTTTCAGTTAGATGGTGCCCCCACACCACAGTCTAAGAGACAAAGTCCTACTCCTGTTGAGAGGACTGTGCATTCAGAGGCTAGTAAGAAGAAAAGAGTGACTATGAGTGATAAAATTGTCAAAGCTACTAATGAAGTAGAAATAGGTGGTCCTTCACAACCTCCATATACATAAACTTCACCTATGGCAGATCCTATCTCTGTGGATATTCCTTCAAGCAAACTAAGAGGCTTGAAAGGAAAAAAGCTTGGTTTTTCCCCACCGATTGTTGTAGACAAGGTTAAGCCTAGAAGGCATTTTACTAGAGCAGTAGCCAAGCAACATGTCCTTATGAAGGATGATACAGCAGAGACTTCAGCCCTACAAAAAGGCAAATCTCAGTCCTCTAAGCAGCCTATAGAATTTATTGACATCACTAATGCTCGGCATGAAAGCAACCCCAACTTCAAAAGGCTCAAGAGGCAGCTCAAGGAAGCAAGAGTTGAAACTAATAACTTGAAGAAGGGAGACATGGATTCCAGGAGGAATCTTAAGGAGATGTTGGACATGTATGAAGAGACTATTGACAAGGCAAGGTTCTTGGCTAAAATATTTTTTCCCCTTCATAGGCAGCTCAAGAATCTCTACAGGTAGAAAAAAACCCATCAAGCTGAAATCAGGAAATTAAAGGCAAAGTTACATCCTTTTAAAGAAGAATTGGCAAAGAGAAACTTAGACATGTTGGCTAAGGTGGCTACTAGAAGAAGATCCAGAACAAAAAGATAAAGACATTGATCTTCCAAAACCAACACTAATTTTGGTCAAAGTTTATGTTATATGCATTTACAACATTTTGGTGATGGTTATGAGTTTTGAACTACATCTAGAATTTTTGGTGTTGTTCCTCTAATTATATATCAAGATAATGAAGTTTTGTAGCATATTTGGACCCTTGGTATAAGTTTTGGGGTATTGAAGCTTTGGTAAAAGTGAAACATGCTGCTACAGGAAAGTTCGCGGCACCTGGAATCATTGGCACTACGAATTGGTTGTTTTAGGACAGTTTGCAACGTTGTGCTGCAAACTCAGTTTTTGGAGATTTTGGAGGCAAAGGGAACTTCCAACTGTCGAGATGGATTCATACCAGCACTTAGAGGAACAATTGTGCTTTGGGGGCCACCTACCTCAAGAAAATGCACTCTTATGGACACATCATCAACTATTAAAGATTGTTGCATATGTTAACAACATCCTCCTTTAAAATAACAGATTGTTTCCTTTTTGTTGTATACATGTTGCCATGCTTCCCTTAGGCATGGGGATCCTATGAGGAAGTTTAGGGGAGAATTTCAAATCTGGCATTGATAGTTTTAGTTATTTAAGGGGCATTGTAAGACTAAAGAGGGTTTGAATGGTGTGACAGAGAAACTCTTATTTTGATATTGTCTTTTGTAGTAGAGTTTTCTCCCAATGTATGGACCAGATCCAAGATACTTTTAATGGTGGAAATCAATCTTACTTCTCTTTATCATCTTTTGTTGTCTTAATTTGATATCAATCTATGTTGAATGATTCATCTGGTTGTTGTTTCTTTATTGCAATAAAGGATTTATTGTGATATTGTATGCAAGTATATCAGAGTATTTTCTCTTTGATTGTAAGAGGTTCTTATTCAGAGAGTTTTCTTTGTATGTGTGTCAGTGTTACCTGATGTGAATGATATGCATATTACACTTCCCTTGTTAAGTCTTCCATCTATCATTTTATCTCTTAAAACTTGATTTGAAGCCATTCAAGGCCTTGTTTGTTGGTGTGTATTACATGGAGTAATATGTGATTGGCATCTTTAATTGAGTTTTTCATCCATTTTCCACCTTTTATAAACATTTATCCTTTACATTCTGATGGGTATTAGGCTTACACCTACAACAGTCTAGGTGCGACTTCTAGTGCTAACACAACTATTGAGGGGTTACAATTAGAAGCATCTAAGGACCTCAAACTATTTTTTTTTTTTACTTAATGTTGTTATAGAGCAGTCCACACTTCCACTTGTAAGTCCCCTTTTGAAACTTGCTTTGGATATTTACCGTCTTTGCCTTTAGATGGTGTATATGGAAAACAAGGAGGTGTGAGGGAAGACACCAATAGAGAAGCATTGAAATCTAAAAGATTCATTGAAATGATTAGGTAGATCCATTTGCAAGTACATGAGATATTGAAGAAGTCACATGAAAAGTACAAGGGCTATCATGACCTGCATAGAATCAAGAAGACATTCAAGATAGGATATAGCATCTAGTTTCATTTAAATAAAGAAAGGCTACAAGATCTCAGTCAGAAGATCAATACTTTGCAGTATGGTCCTTTTGAAATGTTGGAGTAGGTAGGTGATAATGTCTGTATACTTGGTATACCTCCTTATATGCGCATTTACTCAGTAATGAATGTGGAAAATTTGAAACTCTATGAGACTTCCATGTTATACCAAAAAAATGGTGGGCAAGTCTTGCCTACCATAGAGGAATTAGCACCAAAATATCGGCAATAGTTACCAAAGTATACAGTTTTGTAGAAGAATTCAGGAACAACTAAACAAGGGAAACAAGAAATTTGGTAGGTTGGGTTGAACTAGCACCCTTGAACTAGCACCCTTGAACTAGCACCCTTGAACTAGCACACTTGAACTAGCACCCTTGTGAAAATTCCCAACAAAAGTGATAACTAGGGCAACAAAATTGGAAATGCATTGTTGTCACCAGTACTATTTCCCCTTCACTTTAGGCCAACTCCTAGAAGCCAAGGGGGGTACCCCTATTTCTGAAAATGATCCAGGAGGATCTCCACACAAGGAATCATTACTTTGCACACCATGGAGAAGATCATTAAAATACTAATTGATGGTAAGTGGCAAAGAATAATTAATACTCATGAATGATTTATTTAAAATGTAAAAATGATGGTAAGTGGCAAAGAATAATTAATACTCATGAATGATTTATTTAAAATGTAAAAATGATTAATAATTTAAGTGAGTGAGAAACTCATGTACTATTCATGCAAATGGGAAAAATGATTAATGCTTGAAGTGAGATTGAGAATATCACATATTATTCATTTAATTGTAAAATCGGGAAATTAGTTTTGTGAGAGAATCCAACTCACCAATTAGTTTCCTAATTTTAAGGGGAAAATAGTTTCCTAGTTTTAAGGAGGAAGTTAAGGGTCTCATGAGTTGGTTTGGACTCTTCCTCACTTTACCACAAGTGGTTTCCTA
>CBVK0100496053.1:0-10614 GCA_900067695.1 Picea abies | reverse complement strand
GTTTTAATATAATAATTTAATGTATTTTTTATTACTTTAATACATTTTTATGTATTAATGTTTTATTCACATATTACCTTATTACCTTATTAATGTATTGATTTATTATTGTATAATAAAGTATTAAAGTAATACTTTAATACTTTATTATAATACATTAATATATTAATGCATTTAATACATTAATGTATTTAATACATTAATATATTAATTTATTTAATACATTAATGTATTTAATACATTAATATATTTAATGTATTAATACATTAATATATTAATGCATTTAATATATTAATGTATTTAATGCATTAATACATTAACACATTAAATACATTAATGTATTTAATACATTAACACATTAATGTATTAATACATTTAATACATTAATGTATTAATGTTATTTCAGTCATGTTGGCCGTCAACTAGCAATAACCATTTTTATGTAAAAAGTGGTTGATATACGTCGATCAGCGCTATTAATTTAAAAAAGGTGGAAAATGGCGTCGGTCGGCGTATATCAACCACTTTTTACATAAAAGTGGTTGTTGCTAGTTGAAAAAATGTATGTTCACATTCAGAATGACGAAATGTAACATACGTCGATCACTAGATAAATGGGAGCTAAAAGATAAAAATGCATTAACATTAATTAAGTCATTTTTAAATGAAGAAATGTATGTTCACATTCAAAATTTCTCTCACTACAAGGAAATGACCTTTTAGAGCACGTTATAGCGGAGGTTTCTAGTGTTACAAAATTGGCAACAAATTTCAAAAAAACCTCCATTACAACATTTGTTTTCGATAGCAGATTTTTTTTGCAGATATTATAACAGAACTTGATTATAAAGTTAAAAACATTTGGGCTGCTAGAGGTGTTAGCGGAAGTTTACAAATTGGTGTACTTTTATGAGGAACAAGCATCAATGCGTACATACACGTACCGCATCGGTGATGTACACTTAAAGTCAAGAACTGGGGCAGTAAAATATTCAAGCATCGGGGTAGTAAAATATTTAAGCACCGATGCATTTGTCTTATAGGCACCGAGGCATTTGTCTTATAAGCACAAGGGATTTAACGGTAAAACAGACCGGGAGAGTTAAAAAAAATTAAGCACCAGGGATTTCCTCTTAGAACGCATCGGTGCATTATTAATAAGAAGACATCAATATTGTATAAAATAATATGCACCGATGCATTGCCTAGAAAACCTCTCCGATACATTAAAAATGAAAAAAATCGATACTTTTTAGTAAAAAACAAGCGTCGATGCTTATCAATAACACAATAGCACCGATGCATATTAATAACACAAACACACTGTTAATTACAATTTGGTGTAAAAAATGCCTTACTCGTCCCCCTTTAAAGTAAACTAAAATCTCACTTTTCAAATACAATGATGTTATAGTTTCGCCCTTGAAATTTACATATATATTAAAAAAAAAAAACTAAAAACTTTAACACCTTGTCTTTTCGTTATAACTCCCAATAAAAGATATAATACTCCAATTAAAGAATTAACAAAGTTTGGTTTAATTTTGGCATATAATATTTCAAAATAGATATATACCTTGCACAAATTGGCAATTTTGTTGGGCGATCTTGAAATATCTTTAAAAATTTGTGAAGCGATTGTGGCAAAGCTGATGGGAGATCGGTGGGAAAATACCTTATTTATATGCGCCTAAAATTGATGCTCTGAGATACGATGAACTGGACCAAATCTTGGGCATGCAACAAAATCTTACCTACATTGACAAAAACAAGAGATGCAAATCTCGAGAACTGGTTGTCTCATGTGAAAATGGTGTGACTTGATGCAATCATTATAGATTAGGACCTAGGTTCAAATCACAGGAACAAACCAAACCCACATTGATTTGCAGAAACCAATTTTTTGAGATCATTTTTCTTCTTGGAGTTCTCTCTATCGATCACAATGATAGCTCAGGTCACTTCCTTTCGGATATTGAGTGCAAGCGTTATAAAACTGACGATGGAACCTGTTCAAAGTATGCTTGTTGATGCTATAGCACCACAAAAAAAGAAATCTGGTCCAATTGTTGATCCCAGTACTACAATTAGTGGTTACAAAACTACATCATGCAATTCGTTCAACACCGATAATGGTTATCATTTTGGAGATAAATATGATCGCTAGACGGATCGCTAGACATATCACAGTTTTTAATGAAATACAAAATCATGGGCGAGTTTTAATACCAATTGAAGTGCTAGATCGCTTCAATGCTGGTGAAATAGAGAAGAATGGGGACTCTACATTTATCAATATGGTAGTTATGGATATTATACACGTGATTGAGGGCTCAGTCTGCTCGTGTTGATTCCAAAGCGGGTGTAATTGCTATGATTATCACACTGGTTTATCTGGCCTTTTGAGGCTGACTTTGTGAAATCTTCTTTACATCTAAGAGGTTGTATCTCCACCAATTGAAGAGAAGAGGGCACTGTATTGTGGAAACTTAGAGTACAAGGCTCGAAAATCAGAGATTGAACATTTATTTGGTAGATATAGAAGAGTGGAGAGGGTTGATATGAAATCAGGTTATGCTATCATATACATGGATGATGCATGGGATGCAATTAGGGGGCTTGATAACAATGAATTTGGAAGACAAAGACGTTTAATGTGTGTGGAATGGACAAAACATCCACAAAAAGTTTTTCGCCACCTTGAAGCTGATAAGTAATCTACCATGTATATAAAACCAACAAAGACATTGTTGGAAGAAGGAAAGGTTGTAATGTCCCCTCCTAATTGATCATGATGTGGGGGTGACTAAATATCTTATATGACTCCCATAGGCCAAAGTCAACAAGGAAAAAGGGGAGTTAAGGAGGTGTCACTAGGTAAAAAGATTTCCAAACCCTAAAAGTGACATTAAATAAAATAAACAATTATATTTAATGGAATTGGAGAGAACAACAAAGTGAATATTTGATTTGGTCAAAATGGGGGAAAGATCTAGAAGGTCCAAAGGAAGGATAAATAGAGGAGAGATCCTTCCCCTTGACATTATGATTTGGAATCTTATTGAGTTCTCTTTGTAGCCAGCATTTTCATTGTGGTTTTGAGCAAAACCCTTCCATCGCAGGTTTAGTTTCGGTGGCGCAATATCCACCCTAGCTAGACAAAGGGGGATTCATTCAGAGTCCTCATTTGAGTTCATTGTGGTGCTTGGTTCTATTCTGGAGAGACCTCGGAGACTTAGTTGTTCACATAGGGTGTTTGCGGCTGTATTCAAGAGGAAACCCTTCATCAAATCCACTAGCATTCAGAGGATTTCTCACAACCATGACAGGAGGCATCCTTGCGGGTCGGGAAAGGGTTGTCCCACGAGACACCGCTAGATGCCTCACCATCATCCTTTGAGGCCCCGTCAACATAGGACTGTAGGAACGGTGTTGGGCATCAACGATCGTGGTAAGCAGGAGGAGTCTGAGACCGTACAGGCAGAGAAGGATCCCTCACTGGTCGAGGAAATTTGGCATCATCATCATCAGGTTCTTGTTGTGTCTTTGCTATAGTGAAGCCAATAGCTTGTGTGTAGGAGGGTTTGGAAGTTGTTGTTACAACCAATAGAATTCTTGTATTGTGTGGTTTTGATTTGTCCATCCATAATAAAGATGCCATGGTTAACTTCTCTATTTTATGTGTAATGGTTGTATGAGACATGATTAGTTTGATAACATATGTGAATGTTTTGATTAAATCACTCAAAGAAGAATAATAACTTGGTCAACAAACATATACTCCCCATCTACCCTAGTTTGGTACATTACAGTAGTATCACAGCTGGTGATTTTTCCAGTCTGTGATGCCTAGAAGAAAAGGATGTGGGGGACATACCTCTCAAGAATCACTAGAAAAATAAAAAGAAGTAAATCACATAGATTCATAGCTAGAAGGAGGCATGGGGGACCATGGGGAAGAAATTTTTTTGCGACTATTGGAATCCATGGTCATTGAGCATCGACAGGTGGTTGTTGAGCAATGACAATTGACATGATTCATGTCACAGTTCCTTACCAACACTTAAGCAAAACAAAACCGTAGAGGCTCAAATGGGAATACATTAGAGGGAAGCCATAGAGAAAGTGGAGCTTATGCAAAAGATAGTAATAACCATACCCCAACACAGAGAAGGATCCTAAAGATCCTTGGGCCTTTATTACCACAGTTCCTGACAGAGAAACCTATGGAGGCACCAGAGCAACCAAATCAAGGGTTTGATATTAACACCTCATACAAAGAGTACAAGACAATGAATGAGATATCTATGAGAAAGTTTCCTATAAATACTTATGTGACCCTAAACATAAATATGGTCTGAAGGAGGGGATCATGGGAGCATAAATCCCACATAACTTTGATCTCATGTGTAAGGTGGGAAGGTTGATTATTCCACCCTTTGATGGGTTTGCAAAGAGCATGGATAGAGCATGGGTACATAAGTTAGATACTTATATCCAACTTAATCCAATGAACGAATTTGAAACAATTAAGTATGCCACCCTCCACTTGGAAGGAGAAGCTCACGAATGGTGGTACCATGGGTTGGTGACATTAAGGCATGCCAACATAACTTCATATGTGGACTTCACTTAGAACTTTATGGATAGGTTTGACCAGAAGGACCATTTTAGGGATTTGGCATAGTTGAAACAAATAGGCACACCATAAGCATACATCACACATTTTCAAAGGATGGTTGTTATGGTGACATATATATCTCAACATAAGTTGGTAATTCTATTCATGGAGGGTCTAGCTAAACCCTTGAGAGGATGGGTGAAGGTATTTAGGCCAACCACACTGCATGAAGCCATCATGAGATTCTAGGACATAAAGGACGTAGTCAACAAGAAGGTACCAACAAAATATTTCATCCCTCGAGGAGGTAAGGAGACAAGGCCCCCACATAGTCATGGACAGGGAAGGAAAAAACGGATGAGAAGACTCAGAGAGAACTAAGGAGGAAGAAACTTTTCTTTAGTTGCAAATATCCATAGAAACTAGGTCATATATGTATGGGAAAAGGTAAGTTCCATTACATCGAGGTAGATTACGACAAGGAGGATGACATGGAAGAAGAAGGTATTGGAAATGATAGTGGTGAGCCATCGTAGACCATAGAACATGCACCATTGCAAGATATCCCCAAGGGAGTAACCATTGCTACACTTTTAGGGGTCCCTAAATATTATACCTTTAGGATCAAAGTTATTTTGCAAGGGCAGAGGCTTACAACATTAGTGGATGGTGGGGCCACCCACAAATTAATTGATGTTGCACTTGTCACCGAGAGAAAGATCCATATGGAAGATTTCAAAGGATTCAATGTAGTAGTAGAATATGGGTACAAAATGATGTGTACTCAGAGGCTCAGAGGACTTGAAGTAACCTTGGGAAAATTCATGTTGACCGATGACTTTTATGTCGTGGATTTAGCAGATACCCATGTGGTGCTAGGAGTTTAGTGGTTATATTCCTTAGGAGATATCCACATGAATTATAAGGACATGAGGATGGAATTCCAGGACAAGGATGGGAAGTGAGTTGTCTTGAAAGGAATGCCAATAGGTTCCCCCACAATCATGTCTAACCAGCACATGTAGGCCCTTTTTATACATGGGGACGTGGCTTGCACAACAAAGTTCCTAATCACTATAGAGAATCCATCACAGGAACGTTAGCATTACCCTGTGGAGATCTAGGCATTATGTGGAAAGCATGAGAGAGTGTTTGAACCATTACCAGTAGGGAGACCACTTGACAGAGGATTTGAGCATGTCATTGAGCTGGAAGAGGGGTCAAAGCCTGTTATCACCACTCCGTACAAGAATCCCAAGAGATTCAAGGATGAAATAGAGAAGGCCATAAAGGAGCTACTAGAGATGGGACACATCGGACCTAGTTCTAGTCCTTTCGCTTCATCAGTTATACTAGTAAAGAAGAAAGATGGTACTATGAGGATGTGCATAGACTACAGGGTGCTAAACAAAAAACCATCAAAAATAGATACCCAATACTCCATATTGATGAGATGATTGACGAGCTTCATGGGGCGATGTACTTCTCAAAGGTTGACGTGCAATCATGATACCACCAAATTCGAGTCAAGGGGGAGGATATCCATAAAACAACATTCATCTGTCACTATGGGCACTACGAGTTCATGTTCATTCCCTTTGGGTTGACTAGCACACCTTCTACCTTTCATTCATGCATGAACCATATCTTCAACAAACAATTGAGAAAATTTATAATGTTGTTCTTAGACGATATTCTCATTTACAACAAGACATGGGAGGAACACATGAAGCATGTGGACGAGATTCTCACCATTGTGGAAGAACAATCGCTTTTTTCCAAGGAGGCAGAGTGCGAGTTTGGTTTGATAGAGATCCTCTATCTAGGATATGTGATCTGTGTTGAGAGAGTAAAGGTGCATCAGGATAAGATCTAGACCATCCTAGACAAGCCCACCCTTGGGACACTCACAGATCTATGAGGATTCTTCGAGATATGTAGCTACTATAGGCGTTTTGTTTTGTGAAATGATTTGCACAATTTGTGGTGCCATTAATAGGCCTCACCAAGAAGGGGAATTATGATGGTTAGAAGATGCACAGGTAGCATTCCAAAAAATGAATAAGGTCATGAGTACTTGCCTAGTTTTGGAACTTCCTGATTTTATGCAACCTTTTGTTCTAGAGTGTGACGCATCCGGTGAAGGGATAGGGGAAATGTTGATGCAAAACCGACATCCGATAGCTTTCGAGAGCATGAAGCTAAGGGATCCTGAAAGGATCTACCCAATCTATGATAAGGAAATGTTGGCCATCATGCATGCATTGGCCAAATTCAGACAATACTTGGTAGGAGGATGCTTCATGGTTCAGACTAACCACAACAACTTGAGATATTTCTTAGAGCAATGGGACATGAATGAGAGACAACATAAATGGGTGAGAAAGGTACATAGAATGACATACCAAGGAACACAATTAGTGACATCGATAACAAGTTTCTTAGTGCATTTTGGCATGAGTTGTTCAGGTTATCTGGGACATATTTGATTCCTAGCACTAGCTATCATCCCCAGATAGATGAACATACTGAGATAGTAAACAAATGGGTCAAGGGGTGCCCGAGGAACTATGTGTTAGGGAAACAACGAGCATGGATAAATGGTTGCATCTCAATGAACATTTCTATAACACCACTCATCACATGTCCATCAGGATGATCCCATTCAGGACATTGTATGGATATGATGCTCCATCTTTTGTGGATTTGGCATTTAGAGAAATCAGATCTCCTAAGGTTAAGGACTGGTTGTAATAAAGTCAAGAAATATTAAGAGTCCCGAAGGAGAATTTGCAGGTTGCTCATAATCAATAGAAAATGTATGCAAACATACATAGGGTAGTACACAACTTTGAGGTTGAAGATCTTGTCTTTCTCAGATTGCAACCATACAAACAATCGTCACTGAAGAAGAGAGGTGCATAGAAGCTCAAGCCCCACTTTTACGGGCCCTACAAAGTGATCAAGAGAGTTGGGGAAGTGGAAAACAAGCTGGAGCTACCAGAGGGCAGTAAGATCCACAATACCTTCCATGTATCCTGCCTCAAGAAGGCATTAGGACAACAAGTCACCACATTGGCATAGCTTCCTCCACTAGATGAGGAAGGAAAATTGCTTCTATCTCCCGAGAGGATAGTTGTTGTTAGGGAATGGAGGCTTAGAAGTGGGTCATTTGAGAGTATTTGGTTGTATGGGGAGGATTTCCCGCAGAATATGCTACCTGGGAAGGGGAGCAGATCTTATATCACCATGATCTGGAATTGCTTGAGGACAAGAAATCTTGGGAAGGAAGGACTGTAATGTTCCCTCCCAATTGATTGTGATGTAGGGGTGACTAGATAACCTATACGACTCCCATAGACTATATTCAACAAGGAAAAAGGGGAGTCAAGGAGGTGTCACTAGGTAAAAAGATTGTCAAACCCTAAAAGTGACATTAAATAAAATAAACAATTATATTGGAGGGAAAAATAAAGTGAATATTTGATTTGGTCAAAATGGGGAAAATATCTAGAAGGTCCAATGGAAGGATAAATAGAGGAGCAACCCTTCCCCTTGGTATTATGATTTAATATCTTATTGAGTGCTCTTTGTAGCCAATGTTTTCATTGGGGTTTTGGGCAAAACCCTTCCATTGTAGGTTTAGTTTCAATGGTACAATATCCACCCTAGCTAGACAAAGGGGGATTAATCCAGATTCCTCATTTGAGTTCATTGTGGTGTTTGGTTCTATTCTAGAGAGAGCTTGGAGACTTAACAATTCACATAGGGAGTTTGCGACCGTATTTAGGTGGAAACCCTTCATCAAATCCATTGACGTTCAAAGGGTTTCTCACAACCATGACATGATGCATCCCCGTGGATCGAGCACAGGTTGTCCCTCGAGGCCCCGCTAGATTCCTCACCATCATCTCACGAGGCCTCGTTAGCACATGACTATAGGAACAACGTTAGGCATCCATGATCGGGGTAAGTAGGAGTCTGAGACCGTACATGTAGAGAAGGATCCCTCACTAGTCGATGAAATTTGGCATCATCATCAACATGTTCTTGTTGTGTTTTTATTAGTTTCTACAGCTGCAGTGCAACCAATATCTTGTTTGTAGTAGGGTTTGGAAGCTGTTGTTACAACCAATAGAATTCTTGTGTTGTGTGTTTTGATTTGTCCATCCATAATAAATATGCCATGGTTAACTTTTCTATTTTATGTGTAATGATTGTATGATACATGCTTAGTTTGATAACATTTGCAAATTATTTGATTAAATCACTCAAAAAAGAATAATAACTTGATCAACAAACATATACTTCTCATCTACCCTAAAATTGGGGACATTACACATTATCATCTCCTTACACAACTTGAGTTACAACATTCAATTACAACACTTTAATTTTACCCAATTTTGTATTATTTATATAAAAAAAACTATAATCATAGTATATGATTAGACAATCTCTTTATGTTTATAATGGTCATGATTGTGATTGTTTATTTGTTTAATGGTTTACTAATAAATCATTATTGATTGATATACACATACTCAATTACTTAAATCCATATGTCTCCACAATTTTTATGTTAATAATTTGGTTTACAATCCATTAATATAATTTTTATGTTAATAATTTAGTTTACAATCCATTAATACATTATATTTAATATATTTTTAAACTTATTTATAAATTTAGATTTTTATTCGATCAATAAAATACATAACATCTATGAATCATCAAAGTCGTTATGACTTTCCCTTAATCTCAAATACATAAATGCAACATGATGTTTTAAGCATGGAAAGTGCCTTGAATTTTGTTTTAGGAAATGTTACCATGCTTGTGTGATATGAGACGTGTTACTCTTTCATCCAAATCATGAAGTGTAACTAAACACATATTATTCATAAATATAAATAAAAGTTTTTAAAATAGTATATAAATTTTAATAATAATTAAATATATCAAAAAATTTAAATTTAATATTATTATTTTAATTAATTATAATTTTAAAATTATGTTTTTTTTTATAATATTAATAATTAATGATCATAGTTAGTATATAAATTTTAATAATAATTAAATACAAAAAAAAATTAAATTTAAATTTAATATTATTATTCTAATTAATTATAATTTTAAAATTATGTTTTTTATTTTTAATTTTAAATATTAATAATTAATGATCATAGTTATTGATTGATTTTCTATTTTTAATTGGTGTCGTTTGTCATTAACTTCGTCTTTGCCTTTGAACCAATCCTCATCGATAATCTAGTCTTGGTTGTGGGTGAGGAATTGTGTTTTACAAATTGTTTTATGTCATTATATAGTTCATTTTATGGTTGGATGAATTGGTGTATACAATTTTATTAGGTTATGAGTTGTAAGATGGTTAAGGGTAGTTTTATTAACGAATAAATTTTATTTTTAATAAAATTGATATTTTTTTTAAAAAGAAGATATTATCTAATTATCCAAAATACAAAATTTGTAAAGTAAAATTGTTTTAAAAAATTCAAAATTACTCCCTATTTATACTATTTTTAGAGTTCTAGTATTAGAGATAACTACATGGTTTGTATATAGCCTTATATATGGTCATACTAAAAAAACCATCTTTCAAAACATCACATATTTTAAATATTATTGGATCCATAGCGGTTGGGGATATTCGGCTTGCTTCCAACCTTTGACGAGAGATTTGAAGAGATTTGATTCCTTACTTTCTCAGTGTCCTATTGGATAGTGTCTTCTTCCATGGTTGCCATTTGGTCCATTCCAAGAGAACCAACATCGAGAATAGGGGACATCGACTTCCCTAATTCCTCATATCCTAGCCTTTGCTCCAATTCCTATTTCAAAACTCTATCTTGGAGTGCTCTTATTTGTGAATCCACTAAAACCCAACAAGATGAACAAAAAATCTTCAACAATATATCACTCAAAAATTTATTTAGCACATTTAAAATTTCTATTTTTTTTTTTTTTTTTAG
>CBVK0100496050.1:0-14933 GCA_900067695.1 Picea abies | reverse complement strand
TTGGTGGAAGTGCATTGTCCCATCTTCTCTTTGATAGGGCTTGAGAGTCCACTAAGAATAATCTTGAGAGCCAATGCATCATTCTTCTTTCCTTCCATTTGAGCTACAAACTTTGTCTTGTTCTTCAAGGAAACTGATCCACCAATGGTTGCCTTCCAAATACCCGCTCCCATTTCCTTCAAATGTACTCTCATATCTATTCTCCATGTAGAATAATTTTCCTCACCAAGGATTGGAACTTCATCATCCATTTGTGTGTCCATGGATCTCCTCCAAGATTGTTAAGTCTTATAGTGAAGGCCCACTCTGATACCAATTGTTGGACACACCGGCTACACTAAGAGGGGGGGTGAACAGTGTAGGGATCTTTTTCCCAAAACTTACCTCTAACACAAAACTCATTAGTTAGCAAACACCATTTACTCATTACTTATTACTGTCATTCATAACCATTCAATTTTAAATGTACATTAGCAACATATATCATCAACAAGTCATCACCACAAGGAACACAAGATGTATGTACAATTTTCTTTTTATTACGGACTAAAATCCTTGGTTTTATCAACAACAACTGAATAGAGTACAACTCTACAAGAGCACCAGCTCTATAATGGAAGAGTCAACTTACACCCTTAGCACCAACTGAGATGAGGCAACAATCCTCAACATATATCAATCTTTCAACAGGTATGTGACCTGTCAATAGTGCATCACATGTATGTACATGCCTTACCAGTAGTACAACTCGCGTATGTATGCGGCCAGTCTGTACTATAGCCTGCGTATCACATATGAGTTACTTAGGGTTTTCTCTTCAAGACCAACTCAGATCCTTTGCAACCTTCAATCTCATTCTCTTTTATCTTTCACAATCCATTCTGACCCATAAACACTCACAACACATCCAATCTCTCCAACAACTTACTCATGCTCCTCAACCTTACAATATGAATGCTACTCAATCATGTATAAGCAATCAGCATATTATTGCAATCATATCAGTACCGAATCATAAGATTGTTGCTTACTCCAACAACCAACACAAACCACATCACAACACCCATACCAAGAATGCCTTAAGAATTCACCACACAACAAGCAAGAGTATCCATCAAGACAACAATGTAACCATACCAAAGTTTCTATGGCAGATCTGAGCCCATAGATTGCATATCTGAAACATGCTTCAGTCTTCAAGACCCTATCATCATCTCACACACAAGTCTTCATGACTTCATCCACTGTATGTGCCCTGTCCTCATTTATCCCGCATATGTACGTGCCATGCTTCACTACAACCTATGTATACCTCAGAAACTAGGGTTTTTGAACTTCCGAGACTTTTTCTGTCATGATCTCAGACTTACTGAAACTTTGATGCATCCATGAGATCCTCCAGATCTCTTCTCTCTCAGAATAGATCTTCAATACATGCTCAAGAGATACACATTTCACAAGAGACCCTTGCCTCTTATTTATACTCTCCAAGTGGCTTCCTTAGAAGCATCTTCTAGGTCACTTAACCCACTTCTAGGTCACTTAACCTATTTCTAGGTCACTTAACCCATTTCTTGGTCACTTAACCTATTTTCCTCATTTTTAGGGTTAACCACTTTCCATAATTAGAAAGTTCTCCATTTATTTATCATTTAAATATTCCTCCTTGACTTTGTCACTTTTCTTTACCACTTAAATAATAATTCCTTTTTATAAATCACTTTGACTTTTTTGACCTCTTTGGGCTTCAAGCCAACATATGAGGGTCCTTCATCTTCATAAGGCCATAACTCTCAAACCATGAGGAGTTATGTGACATTCCACATACCACCGGAAATGGCATGACAAGCACTATACATCTAGGATAGTTTCACTAACAAATTCATTGATCATCATATCATTATTCCACATATATGCATGGGTTCTCTTAACCATACTTCAAGGATAAATCAACTGCAAAGCATCTTCCCCTGAGGGCTTTCACCATAGGGGGACCACTTTGATATTCATCCATTTGTACTCCTCATCAATAATGATAAGACAATAATGATTCATATTTACATCAATTCAACAATCCATCATATACCAATGAAACCACATCGATCCATCTTCATCTATGCATCATGTATCAATGACAACTCATTGATCCATATTCATCTAGGAAAATACATATTACATTTGACATCAATCATAAATCAATCAATCCTTTGGCATCAATAAATCACTAGACATCAATTAATCACTTGACAGCAATCCTTTGACATCAATTAATTAAACCTTTGGCATCAATGACAACATGATCCAACACTACACATGTGCATGCATGAATTTCTCTTCACTCCATTGGTGTGATTTAGTTAACTGATGTTTGCATGGCCAGTTAACTAGGACTAGGTGTCAGTTCACTCTGGTTTCTGTTAGTGAGAGTCCAGATCTCTCTATATCACTAATATGGTACATTAGTTACTCGTGTAGCCTATATCTATTGTAAAATATTCACTCTTTAAGTGTGGATTAGTGCAAAATACAATTCTTTCATTATTTCTCTCCAATCCTTCTCTTCTTCTCCCAACTTTTCAAATTTTGTGTTCATTATTGCTAGCTAGATTCTCTGTGCAGGTTTCACTACAATTTCACATAGTATCGGAGCCTAGAAATTTCACATGGTATCATAGTCCACGGGTTCTAGGAAGAATATGCACAAACAACCATTTGTAGGTACAAAAAATTGAAGCAACTACAAATAATGGAATTTCTGCAATCAACATTTCTTACACCATACAATTACTTCGATTGGAAGCCAAAGATTCTACCTCTTCTTAGAAGCAAAGGCTTGTATCAAATAACTATGGCAACATAAATAGATCCCACTTCCACCGATGAGAAATATCATTTTCTCAACAGGAAGGATATGGATTTCATACTTATTTACTTGTCTGTTTCTCCTGAAAGACAATTCCATGTTGAATCACTCTTAACTCCAGATGAAGTATGGACCAAATTGGAGGTCCTATTCAGGATAAAGGAAGAGTGTGAAGAATGCATGATGGAGGATGCCAAGACAAATTCTGTAGAAAATCCATCGAAGGAACAAGCTTCTTGGCTTCCTCCTAAAGCAAATTTAAAATATGAGGCATCCTGCCACTCAGATCATATTTCAGATCTGATTTCCAAATCGGATTCAGAATATCTTGAGAATGTGGATGATGAGCATGATCAAAGACCCACATGGGAACAATCCATCCTATCGGCAGTTGATTATTATATGGATGATCATGTTGATCCTAGAAGGACAAGATCCCAATTTGAGGGAGATCCACAGATGCTCACAACCATAGAACCAGTAATGCACATACATTTCTACATAATTTTGGCATCTAACCCTCAAGCCTATGCAACGACTGAAGGGAATCCATATTGGAAAACTGCCATGAATGAAGGGGATTTGGATATTCTTCCTTCCAATAAGAGAAAGTGGATATATAAAAACATCTCACCGGCGCATATAATTCATTAGATCCATACAAACATCTACATCTTCAAAAAAAATATTCACTGAGCATAAACTTGCACAATTCTGAGGTCTCCATGGAGTGAAGGACACATTTGCCTAGCAACTGTCCTTCTTCTTTTTCAACATTGTACTTTGAGAGGGGGGGATATATATATAGTAAATTATTCACTCCTTGAGTGTGGATTAGTGTGGAATACATTTAGTTCATTCTTTCTCTCCAATTCTTCTTTTCTTCTCTCAACTTTCCAAATTTTGTGTTCATTGTTGCTAGCTATATTCTTTGTGTAGGTTTCACTACAATTTCACATGGCATCAGAGACTAAAAATTTCACATATGTGAATCATGGTGGGTGCAAGAGGGTATGGAATATGTTTCATGTCGATACTTATAGCACCAAACTCATGAGGTGTGAGATCAAGAACTCTTAAATAATCCCACACTAAAAAAGTCTTTTTGTTTGTTTGTTTGTTTAGATATAAGATTAAATCAATTTGAAAAATATTGAATACGATAAATTAAACAAGTTTAGATTAAATTCATACTCAATATCATCTGAGCCTATGAGTCAAAATTGTGTGCCTATGCACAACATCCTCTGAGTCATAGTCAAATAATGCAAGCAATTCTTTGTTGGTAATTTTGATAACCTTTGAATAATGGTTCATGTATTCAGGACCTCAAACAAGTCATCATAATCACTTACATTGGGATCATGGGTGGAATCCTACGAACAAATAAATTGTAAATTTGATTATAACATTAATAAAAATAAACTATAAAAAATTAAATAGCTGTAAAAAATTGAAGAAATCTAAAATTTTACAGGTTCCTCTATAGGTTGCATGGATCTCTTCCCATAATCATCCTGCCAAAATATTCAAAAGAATGTTAATTATATTCAAATAAGAAAGATGTGAAATAAACATTGCTTGAGATAATTAAATAAAAACATTTTATTAGATATGTCAAGAATAAAACATAAGTACCCCAATGATAGTAGGGTCTACTTCTATTCAATTCAAATCATAATTTATGAACAAGTCCTCCCTTATTGCTACTATTTTTATTGTAGATACGACTGCCCAATTTCCTTTGCATCCCTCAAATATTTAATGGGTGGATTTCTTATTGTCTCGGGTTGTGTATTGTTTATAATCCATGCAATATTTTTGAAATATTTTGGCTTTCCATTATTATATATAGTTTCTCTTTTATTTTGATTGGATCTTTTAGTTGTATATAGTTTGTAGAAAGTACATATCTCCACATACTTCACATATATTGGGCTAGTCTGATCCAAAATCCATAACTGTAACATGCTCCAACATACTCCATCAATTCAATTAATCTGCTAGATTTGACCTAATTGATATCCATGGAAAATATTCCTAGACCATGTATAGTTGATGGATCAATTCAATATATTATCTCGTTGAGACAAAATTTAGTGTCCATCTCTGGAATTAATTTAGATTTCCACCATTTTACTAGATTTGTGTACCTTGAGGTGGCCTTAAGGTTATCTTTTGTTTCATTGTCATAACAACATGTCCTTCCTTTATCATGAAAAAATTCCATGCGTCTATGAGATTTGCATTCAACCTTTTGACCCCTAGTTGATCTCATCTTGTTACATCTAGTTGATGTCTCACTTTCCCTTATTCCTCAAGTTATCCTCACTCTTTGAAGATAGATCTAACATATACCTATTTAATTGTAATTGTAATCAATGCAATAATAATATAGAGTAAATTCTATTTTTTCAGTATGATTATCATTGGAAATTCCCTTTTTCAAAATTCCAATAAATACCCTATAATAGAAAAAATAAAGGTTTTGTTTATTTTCATATTGAGCAATTAAGTTGGCCACTTGAGAAAATACTAAGTGGCTAGGGAATCTTAACTGAATAAGATACACATGTGAAATTCCACTCAAGGTAACCATGAATGATGGGCAATTGAATTGTTCTTCCAAGTAAGAGGTGATAATATTCAAGGGTTTAACAATTATATGGAAGTTACATATGATAGGGATTAATTGTTAGGGTTGATAGTGTGATAACATGATCCAAGTGGATATTGGTGGCCACCCACCTATTCCAACTGGCTCCTCATGTTCGTTTTTTATTCAACATGTCTTTTTGTACTACTTTATAATTGTGAGTTATACACTTCTAGGGTTGTCTGAAGCCTCACACATTCTCCAGGTGGATACGGGTGGCCTCTCGCCTAATCCAACTGAATTATTTTGTATGTTTTCATGTCATCACATCTTTTTGTACTTCCAGGGTTGTTTTGGAACCCTAAACATTATTTTTTTGACTCACCACAGTCAGACTACAGACTAAATTAGAGTATGATGATAGAATGTCTAGTTCTCTGAAAGACCTTTCCAACTGGCTATCACGCGCCTAAAACAGAGGTCATATGCAAAAGTTATGACCCTAGGAAGTCGAGGTACCAAATTACACCAACTTACCCCTAGGGCCCACATGACTTTTGGCGTTTCACCTTCTAGGGTTAGGTTTTTGGATGTCTAGGGTTTGGGAATTCATGAGTAATATGAAAAGGTCCTATGGAGCCTCATTGTAATCCATTATGCTCAGACTGATGTGCATAGCAGCCACATCTCTTCTCAGAGATAACAACCACCATTCGATCAAGTTTTAGTTCTGCAGTTTTACAGTTTCAACCTATTCATTATTTAATAGAAGATATTGTTCACTGGATATTTGTGTTATTCTTCCTATCTCTATGTTTATTGTATTCAGTTTGTTAATCAATTCGTTTCACTCCTAAATCCAGTTTAGTGGTATCAGAGCGGTCTAGTCTTCATTTATTTTTCTTCATGCATGTCCCTGACAAGATCTGGGTACAAGAATTTGGGACTCGAACCAATCGAGCCATTACTAGATCGGTCACGTCGAGCTCGACAAAAACCCATGGGAGACGAGATGAAATATGATGGAGCAGGAAATCTTATTAAAATGTTTCTCGAGGAATCCCTCGCATGACAAAGGAATGAAATGATGGACAAATTCGTGCAGATCCTTTGACGATTGCCCACTAGAGAAACATCTCCATCAAATGGCCATGCAACCCCCTTCAAGGTATAGGTAAATTTTGATATTCCATTATTTGAAGGACTGATAGATGCAGATGATGTAGATAAATGGTTGATTCTGCTCGAAGGATATTTTTCGGTCCACAATTTTTCTGAAAGGGAAAAGATCACTTTTTCACTCCTCAAGGCCATTCCCTATGTTAAAGACTGGTGGGATACGTACTCGGAGCAAAGGGTCATGGAGAAATCTATAATTTTTGTGGTGGCCCCTACATGGGATTCCTTCCGAGACGCCATTAAAGAATAGTACTACCATGTTGGAAGCTACGAGGACCAATACACCAAATGGACCACCCTACGTCAATAAAGGGACCAGAAAGTACCAGATTTCACCAACATTTTTCGTACCCTACGCACCAAATTGGGTATCAAATATTCTGAGCGTCATCTAGTGCTCAAATACCACAGTTTTTTGCATAGATACATTCAAATAGAAATGGAGTTCCTGGACATCACCTCATTGGGCATGGATTATAGATAGGATGTCAAGACCGAGCAGAAATTTAAGCAGAAATGATGAGATTTTGGATCTGTAAACCCCTCACAGCTGAAACAAGGAAAAGGAAACCCCAACCCATACAATAAGGGGACAATTCGATATGGCCACCCTCAAGACAATCCATCCAATCGACAACACAAGAAGGGCAATGAGAAGATGAAGAAGGACATGGGAAAATGGTGTGAGTACCATAAAATTCCTTAGCACAACACCGACGAATGTCGCTCCAAGCAGTCCCTCATGATCGAGTTGAAGGATTCTGTGTCAAAGGCTGATTTTGATTCCGAGTCAAATCCTGAAGGAGGGAAGCAGATTATCGATGTTGAACCCAATGCCATGGTCGCTACCACCAAAGTTCAACCAAGCGAACTAGAATAACCAGAGGAAGGTGAACGCCTATTTCACTTGTAGATGTGGGTCAAGGGGGCTTCGATTCATTTCATTGTCGACAACGATAGTCAGAAGAACCTGATTTCAGCAAAGGTCGTCAAGTGGTTGAACCTGCCAATGACACCGCACACGCAAACCTACACCATCGGCTGGCTTCGTCAAGGAAGATATCTCTGTGTCAGCCAATAGTATCATCTACCCTACGACATCAAGCCTTTCAAAGAAGAAGTATTGTTTGATATTTCTCCCCTTGAATTTTGTGATGTTCTTTTAGGAAAACCATATCTGTGGAAGCGTCATGTTGTGTATGAGTCTAGACCCCGCAGTGTTATTATTACTTTGGGTCGACAATTGTATAGGATCCCGAAGGTGGCACCACCTACTGTTATTTCTTTAATCTCTACTAACCAATGTAGAAAGTTCATTTCACAGACCGGGAAGTCTTTCTTCTTTGTGATGTGTGCTCATAGTAAGAAGAAGATCTCTACCACATCTATGGCCTCTACACAACGCCTCTCTTTGTAGCAAAGGCAAGTGGACGGGATTGTGGAAGAATATAGAAACATCTTTGTCTCACCTACAGGGTACTAACACACTGCCAAGTCAGGCATCCCATTGATCTGACCCCCGACGCACCCTTACCTAATGGACCAGTCTATCGACGCTCGTTGATGGAGAATAAAAAAATCAGGCATCAGATCCAAGAGCTTCTTCAAAAGGGGCACATCAAACCCAAATCCTCCTTTTGCGAAAGCCCAATTGTACTGGTGCAGAAGAAGGACAGGACTTGGCGACTCTGCATTGATTACAGATCCTTAAACAAAATCACAGTCAGGAACCGATACCCCATTCCCAGGATTGATGACCTTATTGACCAACTCAAGGGGGAAAATTTCTTCAGCAAGATTGACCTAAAGTCTGGCTACCACCAAGTTCCCATCGAACGAACTGATGTTTGGAAGACAACCTTCAAGTCTAAAGAAGGTCTCTATGAATGGCTAGTCATGCCCTTTGGAGTAACAAATGCACCAACTACTTTCATGAGGTTGATGGATGATGTCTTGAGACCCTTCACCAAATCCCTTGTGGTGGTATATTTGGATGAAATCCTCATATTCAACATAATGTGGGAGGAGCACATGTGGCACATTCAATAGGTTTTCAGCACTCTGCGGCATCACAATCTTTATGCCAACTTGGAAAAATGTTCTTTTGGCATGAACATGGTCCAATACCTAGGCTACATTGTTGATGAGCATGGGGTACTTGTTGATCCAGCTAATATCCAATTCATCTATGACTGGCCAACCCCGACCACACTGACCGAGATTCGAAGCTTCTTGGGACTCGCCATTTTTTACCGACGGTTCATGTTGGGATTCTCCCATATTGCATGGGCCCTTAGCTAGGTGACCAAGGGCAGTGGTAGGGCCAATTTCATGTGGGGGAAGGAGCAACAATGAGCATTTGAAGATCTGAAACATCATTTGTGCTCAACTCTAGTACTCTCCTTGCTCGATCTGCAACAACCATTTAAGATTGAGACTGATGCATCTTACTATGTTGTTGGTGCAGTCCTAACTCAACACGGGTATTTGGTGGCATACCATAGTGAGACACTCTCCGATGCTTTCTGAAAATACCCCACCTATGATAAGGAAATGTATTCCATTCTACAAGCATGTTGTCAATGGAAAAATGACCTTTTGGGGACAGAGACAATCATACACACCGATCACAAGCCTCTACAGTTCATACATACACAGGGGAAATTACAAAACGACTGCCATCAAAAGTGGTCCACCTACCTGCAACAGTTCCATCTCAACATCAAGTATAAGACAGGTATCTCTAATCGTGTCGTTGACTACCTCAGTCGGCCTCATGTGGATACACTCACCACTGTGCTCCATTCCTGTGGACATGAAACATCAGAATGGCCCCACCTTTACCAGCAAGATCCAGACTTCGCCACCACATATCAGCTCTTGGGTACAAGCACCACTATCACTGATTTTCACATTTAGGGTAGACTCTTATGCCACCTAGGCCATCTCTGTGTTCCTACAAGCGAGCGTGCAAATTTTACTTGGGAAGCCCACTACATTCGGGTGGTAGGACATTTTGGCGTAGAGAAAATTGTGGTCGTTCTTCAGAAACATTTTTATTGGCCAAAACTTTGATAGGACATCAACAAGTATATTAGATCTTGCATTGTACGTGCCATTTCCAAGCCATCCATCAAGAAGCAAGAATTATACACCCATCTTCCTATTCCCAAGAAGCTGTGGGAATCCATCTCCATGGATTACATGTGTGGTTTTTCATCCACCAAACACAGAAATGACTGCATGTTTATGGTCGTTGATCAGTTTTTGAAGATGGCCATCCTCACAGCATGTAAGAATAATGTCACAATGGCAGAGACTACCAAGCTCTTCCTCGAACTAGTTTGGGTTCACTTTGGGATACCACAGACCATCATCTCCGACCGAGACAACATGTTCCTCAACACTTTTTGGTCAAGTCTCTGGTCTCTGTTGGACACCAAGCTCACAAAATCCACTTCTTTCCACCCCCAAACCAATGGCCAAACCGAGGTCATCAATCGGATGATTGTGCATATCATGTGCATGTACAATTTTAAGAATCCCCGTATATGGGGCGAGAGTGTCCCATATGTCCAACGCAGTTACAACTAGGCTCTCCATAGTTCCACCGGCCATAGCCCATTTCAGATGGGTCGGGGATTCCAACCCTTGGGACCCATTGATGTTGCACTTCCTCTTGCCACCACACAGAAAGACTCTTCCCCTAATCAGTCTGCGATCGACAAAGCCACCAGGTTCATTGAGCAGATTCAACACATTTTCCAACAGGTCCAGGAGATTTTGCAGAAATCCAATGCTAATTACAAGCAGCGCCATGATAAACACAGGGTAACACACCAGTTTTAGGTTGGCGACAAAGTCTGGTTACATGTGTATAAGAAGCGTCTGATCGGGCCCCATCGGAAGCTTCGCCCACTTCATTATGGGCCTTACACTATCCATAAGGCGGTGGGTAGTGATTATTTTGAGCTCAACACTCCACCCTTCCTTGGTCTGCATCTAGTATTCACTCCTTCAGCCATATTCTCCTCCATTATTGGACACCTCTGAGATCATTGAACATATGACACCAACAGAGCTCAACCCTGACCGCATGGAATAAGCATCCACTGATCAAATAGTGGACACACAGTTCAAGGGCACTCGCCAGCAGCGAATCCAGCTTTATCAGGTTGTCAAGGTAGGGAAACTTCTACACCAAGGCAAGTGGCTCACCCGGGCCTAAATCCAACAGAATTCTCCTCACCTAATGAGGGAACTCAATGCAATGGAGACCATTTCTTCCTAAAGGGGGAGGATTGATCCAGGTGGATATTGGTGGCCACCCACCTATTCCAACTGGCTCCTCATGTCTGTTTTTTATTCAACACATCTTTCTGTACTGCTTTATAATTGTGAGTTCTACACTTCTGGGGCTTTCTAAAGCCTCACACATTCTCCAGGTGGATATGGGTGGCCTCTCGCCTAATCCAACTGGCTTATTTTGTATGTTTTCATGTCATCACATCTTGTTGTACTTCCAGGGCTGTTTTGGGCCCCTAAACGTTGTTTTTCTACTCACCATAGTTAGAATGTGGAAGAAGTCAGAGTCTGATGGTGGAATGTGTATTTCTCTGAAAGACCTTTCCAACAGGCTATCACACACCAAAAACGGAGGTCGTATACAAAAGTTATGACTCTAGGAAGTTGAGGTACCAAATTACACCAACTTACCCGTAAGGCCCACGTGACTTTTGGCGTTTCACCTTCTAGGCTTAGGTTATGGATGTCTAGGGTTTTTGCATTCATGAGCAATATGAAAATGGCCTATGGACCCTCATTGTAATCCATTATGCTCAGACAGATGTGTGTAGCAGCCACATCTCCTCTTAGAGATAACTACCACCATTCAAGGAAGTTTCAGTTCTGCAGTTTTACAGTTTCATCCTATTCATTATTTAATAGAATATATTGTTCACTAGATATTTGTGTTATTCTTCCTATCTCTGTGTTTATTGTATTCAATCTGTTAATCAGTTTGTTCTGTTAATAAATCTGGAATCCAGATCATAACATGACTGAATGTTGTAGGTATTGGCTAGTGTAGGAGCTGAAAATTATATGATTTAGTGGTTATGTGTATAACGTCTTTGAGTTTTGGAGTTTAGGGATCCAAAACTATCACTAAATATATTGTTTAACACATATTCGAACTCAAAAACCCCTAACCTAATTAAATGGGATAGGATAGAAAATAAAAAATTTCATTTTTTTGAGAGTGAATTGTGATGATGGAAATAAAGGATGACAAATTCCATGGCCTAATCCATTGGGGTTTATCATGAGACCATGATCATATCCCTAATAACCTTCTATTGTGTGCTAAATCTTGAAATGTAAAGCATAAGGTCATCATGGGTAAAATATTCCCTATTTAGGACATGCTCCACATGGTCCACTCCCAATGGGATGTGTTTATTAGAGTGCACATCACATTGATAGGTCTAACCTAGAAAAGATAAAATTTGTACATGATTTCAGTTGCACAAAAAAATCCTCCTCCTTTACAACAATGATATGTCCCCTCATGCAACCATAAGCACCCCCAATATTTGGTAGGTAAGCTCATTAATTAGGAAAATGATCAACAACAATTCACTTAGTCTTCTTTATAGAATGAAAACACACATGGGATTGAATCATGGGATTTCTACCAAATGGGTGAGCTCTATTTTCACTTTACTATCCCACACATAAATCTACAAAAGGAAAGAACATATCAAATAGTTTTACCACTAGAATTTAAAGTTCTATTGAGAACTCAATCCAAAGGGCATTGCACTAGTGGAATTATCACAACCATAACACAAACTGCTACAAGTTCATCTTAACATACATGACACCCTTCATGGAATGAAGAAATTAATTAGCTAATGTAGAAAATAAAATTAATTCATCACATAACATTAGTGTGACAATATTGGGCAATAAATCAACTCCAACTTTCATCAATTGAATTATAATGTACAAGAAAACATGAACATGATGTTGGATACTAACACCAATAAATCAACCAATTACCAACCCATTTACAATCTCAAGATGAGGTATTTTAATATAGATAGAGGAATACAAAACAATTTGTTTTCCATATATTATTAAATTCTCTAATTTACATAATTATAGAAATTTAGGAAGAAGAAGAGACATAGAAGGAATACAATCCATTGTGAATATTGGTCTTCTATGCATGAAAAAATGTTCATCTTTCAATATATGCCAATGGACTAGCCTTGTTTTGTTGTGTTCCCCTAGGAAGATCAATCTAACAATGTAGCATGGAAAATGATAGCACAATCAAAATTTTAGGCTTCTACATGCCGATTACAGTGTTGGAACTATGAAAAAGGAAAATTAGCATATTTGTGACACATAACTAATTTTCCACCCCCTTGCCAAAGTTGACCACTACAATGTGCATCCAACACAAGGATTCCACATTATTAAACACCTATGATATAATAATTAATCTGTACATCCATAGTTATAAAATTTCTTGGGTGAAATTATAATTATTGTGAATCTAATAGTTATGGACTTAGTTGATCTTTGACTTACTCCAACGTTAAACCTCGTCGCTTAATATTTGTTGCATGTCCTCAACAAATTTACTTCTTATTTGGGAAACCTATACTCTAAGATGTACCACTTGAAAATTTGAGGTGACTGTCCTTTCACTAAAAATGATGTATCACTAAAAATTAAATAAGGACCATATTGATAAAAGGTAATAAAAACTATTATAGCTCTCTATTGTCTGATCACCTTTCACTTTCCTCATTCTACCTCTCCCCAACATAACCCCCCCTTCATATTTTTTGTTGGAATCAACAACCTAGATGCAAGGCACATTGATATACGCTACTACTTCAGATAGATACTCACTAATATACACCAAGGATTGATGTACCATACAACCCTAAACCATAGAGCCCTAAAGACTTGATCTTTTTCTAATAAAATATTTCAATGTATTCAAGTGCCTTTCCACCATCCACATTAACCTTGTGTGTGCATGTCCACAAATTGCAATCTCTCAACTTGGTGTATGAGGTAGTGTTTCTATGCATTGAAAAGGGTCATAGGACAATACTTTTGCAATTAACATAGTAGTTGAGGAATTGCTCTTTTCCAATACCTTATATCTTCTTTATGGATTTGTTTAGATGACAAACACCTACACATGATGCAAAGAAATCACAAGATTCAAAACAATAATAATTATATGTACAAAGCAAGTAATTCACATGTATTGTTGTTCTGCAACTAACCTTTTGATTATAAATTGTGACTTACCTCATGTACTTGCCGATATCATTTATAACTTGTTTTATGTTGTTATAAAAATTGTCTAGGATATATAGAGGTAGAACATGATGATGATGATGATGATGATTACGTTAAAACACAAAAGGAGTCATTAGTTTTTCCAAAATTCAATACAATACCCATTTTCTAAAAAAGAGAATAATAATACGAGAATTTAGCAAAATAGCTTAATAAAGGTATGCCAATCATGAGTTTTTACGCCACCAAATTCACCTTTCTTCTTTAATATATTCTTAATGTTTGAAGCAAAACCAATGGGAAAATTAATTTTTTGAATGATGTCTTTTACAACATTGCTTTCCTACTATGTAAATAGCCATGGAATATTGTTTAATTTTCCATCACTAGAATAATGAATCCAATTGTACATTACATGACTGGATTCCTTAATGTCACTACAAACTTTGATGATTTTATCTTTGTTACTCCTTCCATCTAATATTCTACATAATGTTTTTGTAACATTCTTTTCAATATGCATTGCATCAAACACATGAGCTACTTGTAGGTGCTCATAGTAGGGAAACCTACTAAATTGCTCTTTGTTACTCCTTCCATCTAATATTCTACATAATGTTTTTGTAACATTCTTTTCAAAATGCATTGCATCAAACAAATGAGCTACTTGTAGGTGCTCATAGTAGGGAAACCTACTAAATTACATGGAGTATCTTTTTATTCATCATGGAAGATCATCGGTGCATTGATGACTTTTATGAAACATAAAGGAGAAAAATAAATATTAGATATCATATGAATAGTCAAATATAAATACAAGTTGTATAACATCACATATGATATGGAAACCAATTGCTTACCTTGACAATTCTTATTGTATTTCAATTTCCATAGTTGAGATGTCATTCTTTTTAATTTTTTCTAGTCTCTTCTTCCCATTAAAATTATATTTCTCGGTAGTTTGAT
>CBVK0100496045.1:0-16808 GCA_900067695.1 Picea abies | reverse complement strand
AAAAAACCCTCGGTGAAAGGAACTCTCCCAATGAACCCATCCCAAGGTAATTGACCTAACTATGACCAATGCAGACCTATTAGATTATTAACCCACGTAGGGGTGCGGAAATTCCATTTACAAAAAGAAGTGTTGGGGCCAAAAATGCCTTGTAGAACCAAATAATCTTCGACAAATGAGCATCTGATGATGCCTCTTTTCATGGGACATGGAGTTGACCCCCTAGTTGGATAGGCGGTCAACACCTTCCTTTGCGTATGTGTTTACTGTTACCTTTTATTTCATATCTTATATTGTCTATTTTGGAACGAATTTTCGAACCTGTGGATTCACTGTACAACGCCCCTTGTTCGCGCCACTTATACAAAACGTTTTCCTCTCAAGCTAACTCTGAATTCGTCCACAGCGGTGCTCTTAAGTTACTTCCTGTGTTTTTCTTCCACCACACTTTACGATTTACACTGAAGGTTGTTGCTCACCTAGCCTTCTCCTCTCGAATCCAGTCACTGAGTCATTTGTTTCGTCTATTCCTCAGATCGACCCCATAGCCCAAGTTTTACTTTTCTACGCCAATATAACCAGAAACCATTTTACCATAGGTGTCAAATCTAGCCATTGTTTTCAAAGTCATATCCTGCGTGGAGACCGCGCCATTTCTGAGAGAGCCCTCTCCAAATCCGAAAGGCTAGTTCTCTTCCGATCTCACGTTGTTGCTCACCTAGCCTTCTCCTCTCGAATCCAGTCACTGAGTCATTTGTTTCGTCTATTCCTCAGATCGACCCCATAGCCCAAGTTTTACTTTTCTACGCCAATATAACCAGAAACCATTTTACCATAGGTGTCAAATCTAGCCATTGTTTTCAAAGTCATATCCTGCGTGGAGACCGCGCCATTTCTGAGAGAGCCCTCTCCAAATCCGAAAGGCTAGTTTCGGGTCTCAAAGTTGGTTGAAAAAGTTACCTTCGTCATCTATTTATCAGCAAAATAGATTTACAGAGTGCTAACATTCTGGCGCTGTTGTCGGGGACGGAATTGAATGAAACTTTCCCTGGGAAGAATGACATTGTTTCAGTTCTAAGGTTTGAGAGTAGCAGACACTTAGGCACATATTGCCTGTATTTCTGCTCTGGCGACTCCACACATCAAAAAACTAGTTGAAGGTGATTCCACTGGCAGAAGAATCCAGAGCTAAAGTTTTCATGGCAACTCCAATCAAGCTTCAAATGCGATCCAAAGACTCCACTGGAGAATGAGACCTGTTGACAAAGATATGGAAGAGCAGTGTGGGAAAATAAGGTACTCGAGCTTAAGTTTAGTTCAAGAAGTACTTTTCTATGTTATCAATATCTTCTTGTCCTTTCCTAAGTTTTTCAAAAGAATATTCCTTCACTTACTGCATTCAAATGAATCCTAGAGATCTACCCTTGTGTATCCTTCATTGAAAACTGTAGGTATACCTCCTTCTTGTATAACCCATATTCACCAAGTTCCTTCCTTTGAGCCATATGATGTTCATGATCATTCTTTTGAGCTTAATGAAACCAAAGTTGAGCTTGTACCTTCTGTTCTTAATCCTACACCCTCCAAGATTCAAGAAAGATATAGTCCTCTTAAATTTCCTTCCATCCTTCATAACTTTCCTCTGAAACATTATAAGTATCTTCCTAGATTCGATGGAGAGCATGATGGACAATCAGCTGAAAAACATATTCAAGTCTTTGAGCATTTCATAGACCTTTTTGAGATCGAACATGATGATGTGTCTATGAGGTCCTTTTTTCAATCCTTACAAGGAGATGTCAAAGCATGGTTCAGACATTTGCAGCCTCAGTCGATTAGCTCGTGGGATGAACTGAAGGAATCTTTCCGTAGGTTTTGGGGTGAGAAAAAGTCATGGGATCTACTCCTTTCAGAGTTTTATGCCATGATAAGAATCAAATATGAAACCATTTCAAATTTCAATAGGAGGTTTGCTAGTCTTTATTATAAACTGCCTAGAGAAATCCAACCTCCTGAAGTTGCTTCCATGCTCCTTTATGTAACAACCTTTCAACCAGACTTATATTTTCTTTTGATGGAGAGGAAGTCTATGTCTTTGCAACAGATGTTCAACAATGCTCAAGAAGTTGAAGAAAATATTCAAGCGTGTAAACAGATTCAAAATGAGGAGTTGGATGCTAAAGAGCATGACGATGAATATGAACAAAGGACAATTGATTTGAATCTTGAGAAGAGGGTCAATAATTTTGATATGTCCTCTTGAAGCTTTAAATGTTGATGATTTTGCAAAAGGATTATATTCCTCTTATTGAAAAAGGTGTTAATTTAGATTCTGATCCATTCCATGATAAGCACGAGATCGATTGTTTTATGTATTCATTTGTAGACAGTCAAGAAAATGAATTTGCAAATCAACTTGTTGAAGACCAGGTTGATATACCAAGATTTTTCGTATTAGATGACATTGCAGATGTTACTAATTTGTCTTTATATGATAAATATGATGATGATTATGATGTTGAATTCCTAGAACAAACAATTGCATGTTCTCTATCAAGAAATGTTCATTTTCAGTAGTGTAATGAGAGCAATCAGCCTACATATCACAGTTACAAAGAAGAAAATGAAAAAAAGAAGAAGGTTTTGAATCAAGTGAAAGAACCTTGCCATTGTGTTTTTCTTCTTTCGAATTGCTGAAGCAAAATGTTTGTAATGTTCCAAATCAGAAATCCTCCAGGCATGATGTTGAATATGAAGAAAGCAGTGGACTTGCAAATGAAAACTGCCTTCCATTATTTTTTTCTTCCTTTGAATTGTTGAAAGTAAATCATGAGATAACAGAGGAAGCAATGAAGTCTGATTACATTCACAGTGACAATGTTTTACATTAGAAAATTGTTATCAGTGAAGAGGACCAACAACCTTCTCATACTTTTAATGACCCTTTTGTTGATTACATGGAAAGTTGTTTCAATTCAGATTTGCAGCCTGTGATCAACTACCAGCTTAGAAATAAATATGATGGTAAATCAACATCAATGTTAGATATGGATTGCTTGCCACTAGGGGTTTCATTTCAGCCAGCACTGTCTTCTGATTCAAAAGATTGTTATTTCCAGCAGTCTCCACATATTCTTCAGCCTTTTTGTGGTAATGGACAGGTTGAATTACATGAAAACAAGGATGCAATGGAAGGGGTGAAACATGATTTTTGTTTTATGCATGTTTTGGAGGATCTGTTTGCAGTTTTGTTGGAGGTGGTAAACAACCCCAATGTTTTTAATTTTTTGAGATTGGAATTTATAGATAAATTTTTGAATGAATTAACAGTAAACAAGTTTTGGAGAAAGCATGTACAAAGAAAGCAAAAGGTGGATAAAGTGCTTGCATGGTTGCATTGGCACTTTGATTTCACTTGATTGGAATCTTTTTCAGCAGTTAGGGTAGGTAGGAGTGCGAATAAGCTCGGTACTACAAGCACTTCTTTTAGCAATCTGCATTTTTTTTTCAGCTTAGTTTCAGTTTTCATTTTGGAGCATATACAGTTTTGGGTTTTCAACGGATGCAGGTTACAAGTTACAGTTGGAAAGTTGAGTTTGGGAGAAGCCCAATGGATTGGCACCTGGTCTACTGTTCTTTTCTACCTCACAGGGAGGATAGCATCCCCGTTAGAGCTAGCTGTTAGCACCATGATTTTCATGGCTAAGGTGAGAGGTTTGTCAACAATTTGCAAATTCATGTCTGTTAGCACCCATGTTGCTTTTATGCCTGGCATCATCTAACATCTCCAAGGGCCATTTTCAAAATGAAGCTTATCATTTATTTATTTCCATTTCAATTTGCAACTGCACGTTGCAAAATTCACTGTGCACCGCGCAGAGGATGCTGTCGCGCAGAAGATGTTGTCACAGAGAGAATGTCGTCGCGCAAAGGATGCTGTCGCGTAGAGGATGTTGTTGCACAGTGGATTTCATCGTGCAAGGGGTTTTCGTGCATAGAATGTTGTCGCCCAAAGAAGGTTGTTGCGCATAGGATGTTTTTGCGCGGTGGGCTTCGTCGCGCAGTGGGCTGTCACGCATATAATGTTGTCACGCAGTGGATTTTCCTGCACATAGGCTACAGGTTGCACTACGCAAATTACTGGTTTAGTGGTCAACCTCAAGATCAATTTCTGACCAACTGGAGAGGAATTTTGAAAATCTCCGAGAGGTTTTTGTCGTGGACAAACCAAATAATAAAAACCTCTCTCAGATTTGCAAAATGTGTCACGGATTGGGATATTTGAAGGAGTCTTTGAGCCCTATTTTTCCGTTTTGGTGATTTCCTGTCTGAGACATGTTTTTGCGACATGTATTCCGGCCAGCTGGAGATGACTCTCAAGAAACCAAGAGAATTTTTTATTTATAACGATCTTAACTACAAAAACCTCTCTCAGTTTCTAAAAATAGTTTTTATCGGTGAGATACGATGTCGTCTTTAACACATGTTTTACCAGTTTGTTGCGCATTTTGTTGTGTTTTTGCTGTAGGTTACTATTGCGTAGCAGACTTGCTGTGCAGGGATGACAGAGTTTCCAACAGTGAAAATGATGGATCATCACAACCATATGGTTGAATTTGGATCACGATCAATGACTGTAAAGAATATTTCGGTTACGATTATGATTTGGCAAAGTCAGTTTTCTATTTTTAGTGAATCCGTTGAAATTATTGTTCTCTTTCAAAGAAAACAGATCCATGATTCTAGGAGAGAGTATCTCGACCCTAACAGCCAAAGGTGACATTAGCTTTCTATATAAGGGGATCATTTTTATGTAAAATGGGTTGGTTGGCAAATTGAGTACACGACTGCTATTGTATGTAATCTGAGTTTTTGACCAAAATTTAATGGGAAGGTCCTGTGATTTGATGAAAAGATTCTAGTTGTGATAGTCGGATGTATTGTGTCCCTTCTTTTGCGTATGTGTTTCCTACTACCTTTTATTTCATATATTATACTGTCTATTTCGGAACGAATTTTTGAACCTGTGGATTCGATGTACATCGCCCCTTATTCGCACCACTTAGACAAAACGTTTTCCTTTCAAACTAACTTTGAATTCGTCCACAGCGGCGCTCTTGAGTTACTTCCTGTATTTTTCTCCTGCCACACTTTACGATTTACACTGAAGGTTGTTGCTCGCCTAGCCTTCTCCTCTCGAATCCGGTCACCGAGTCATTTATTCCATCTCTTCCTCAGATTGACCCCATAGCCCAAGTTTTACTTTTCTATGCCAATATAACCAGAAACCATTTTACCATATGTGTCAAATATAGCCATTATTTCAAAGTCATATCCTACGTGGAGACCACACAATTTTTGAGAGAGCCCCCTCCAGATCTGAAAGGCTAGTTTCGGGTCTCAAAGTTGGTTGAAAAAGTTACCTTCGTCGTCTGTTTATCAGCCAAATAGATTTACAGAGTGCTAACAGGAGGGACCCACACTTCTATTTAAGGGAGAATCTAAGTCTCATGTGGGAAGGGGGATTGGGTGCACAAATCCCAAGTGAGATTTAATTAAAAGGTGGGTAAAAAGGGTAGGTAATGGTTAGGAAATGGTTGGGATGGGTTAGGATAGGCTCTCTCAACATTATTTCAGCTCTACTTTACCTTATTTGATCATTTATTACAAAATTTACATTTTCCCATGTCTGGGGTTTAGCAATTAAAATTGTTTTTATCTGACTAAGACTCCTAAGTGGACAAAACCCTAACAAAACTTGTCCGTCTGAGCCGAAATTTGGTCCAAGGGTGTAGGGGGTATCATTCCATTTCTTTTGAGTACAAATACCCCTACCAAAAGCCCAGGGACCTGAGTTTTACATTATTTCATCAGAATTAATTAATTTAATTCTCAACCTTAGGAAAAATTAATTAATTAAAAAAAAAACTATCTAGACTCAACTAATAATCACGAAACTTTGTGTGTTGTCTCACATGGTCATTTACATCGTTCCTAAACACTAGCTACCAAAGAATGACTTCATTAGAACTCCTTTCACCACTTTGGAGGATTTATTGCTAATGGGAGTGAAAAACTCAAGGGAGATTAATAAGGTTGGTTAGGCCAAATCAACCTCCTGAGCATAAAAACGACTTAGTGAAATGAAATCTCCTAGTGAAGAAATCCTAAGGCAATTGACCTAACCATGATCCATGTATACCCATTACATTATAACCCACGCAGGGGTGTGGAAATCTTGCTTACAAAACTGTGTGCTGGAGCAAAACAAATGCCCTATAGAACCAAAAAGTCTTCGACTTATTTGCATCCGATGATGCATATCTTCATGGTACATGGAGTTGACCCCCTAGTTGAATAGGCGGTCAACAAACTCCACTCGTGCACCTAGACAAGGACTCCTCAACAAAGATGTTAGAAAATACACCAATACTTGAGCAAAGTTGAAGTAAATATTTCTCCCAATTTTTTTCCAACAAAAATACAATGAGGAGGCTATTTATAGCCGTAGGCTAAAGGTTATAAGAAATGACGATTTGTTCCGGGGACATTTGTCTGAAATCCGGCGAGAAATTGTTAGATTCGTAGATTTGAGTAATTATTTATGTATAATCCGAGTGCCCCAGAGGTTTTTCAACATGTTGAATCCATTTTTGCATTCATAAATGGATTTTGAACAACAATAAATAGTGATTCATGTAAATTTATATTGTCGGATTACGGTGAAAAAAGCCATTTTGTAGAACAGCTAGACAACACCCTATTTATATAGGAGAAGAGATAAACAACCTCTCAAATAAAATAATAATAAATCTCTAACCTCCTAGGCTCAAAATAGAAACTCCCTAACTAACTAGAGAGGATAGAGTCCAACAACAATAAAATAAGGTGGACTAGATGCCACATGTACAATAACCACCTCAAACAAGTGGACGCCCTCCTAAACATGGTCAAAACCACCTCAAGAGAAGTGCACCACCAAGAAAATCTCTAGATGTCACATGTGTGAATGAGGTCCAAAGAGAGAGGGTGTTCCCCCAAAAATACTCCAACCACTTGTAACCACCTCAACTACCACACATGCATGCCAAGAAATGGTCCAAATTAGTGTAACGACCTCCAACAAACATTGACCAACTCACATGTGTGGTCAAGATCATGTAACTAACACAACAAATTCACACATGTGAAGGAATCTATCTTGAAGAAGGTGCGCCCTCCCAAACATATCCCAATGAATATATATATTATACATATCCCAACGTAGATACATGAATCCCAAGGTGCTTTCATGAATCCCAAGGAAGATACATGCATACCGATGGAATGTCATGGATCCCAATGCAAATACACAATTCTCAAGGCAAGTGTCATAGATTCCAAGGCATAAATGCAACTCTCGATGCAAGTACAAGGATCCCAATGTAGGAGGCACACTCATATTGATGAGTCAAGCCTTAATATACAAGTCATTAAGTACTGCACACCAAGTGATCTCTTCTAACAACATCATAACAACTATTTAATTTAGCACTTGCCTAATTTTTACCATGGTGGGACAACCTTAACCTCTATTACATGTGACAATTCTTAAGACCAAGAAGTGTTTCCTAGATCACTAAGTTCGAAGCATGTGCTTATGATACATCTATATGATAAAAGCAGGTAGCTTCATGAGTTGACTAGATAGCTACATGTCACTGCCTAATCCGCACCTCAGGTCACATGGAAAAAATATTAAATTCGTTGGGTGCGGCATTGGGGACAAGTCTTGACTCAAGGTGATGTCACCTAATACCTAGAGAATCCAAGGGGGGTAGTCCCTAATGAAAGAATCTAAGGCTTGTTAAGCTAAGTACAAGATAATTCTAGGAGTTAAATGAAAAAAAAAGCAAATACAACTAATGTGGCAGCATATAATGACACAATAAAAGATTGCTTAAGCGAATGGTATTAAGCAAATGAAATACTTCAAGGAAAATGATAGTAAGCAAATGAGAATACTTGAAAGTAAATAAGAGGAACAGATAAAAAGAAAATGGAAATGTTGTAGACCAATAACAATAATGTACGTATGTATTGTTGCAAGATGTATAGTGCACTGTTCTTGCTAAGTTTTATTAAGGGGTTTCACTTGAATTTAGATTAATTGAGTGGAGTAGACCGATAGTGCAAATCCACTCACGAATGTAGTGGATTGCAAGTGTGAAAGTGAAAGATCTAAACTAGTATGTGTTTCCTCTTAGATATTATCCCTCAAATGGGAACAAGCGAGACTGCAAGGATCTCCAACGAGGAGAGAACGAATCTCAAAGTATCCCCCTGAATTCACAAGTAGCTTGTTGCTAATATCCCGTATTGAGCAATAATGGTAAGAGGTTTTCCCTAGTTAAACTACTCCACACAAATCAAGTCTCTCCTTGAATCATGCCAAAATCAAGCAAACTTGCGAAGGCAGAAGCATAAAAGGGCCTGGATGGGGAAGGTTCGTTACTTTGCAAAAATTAAAAATACTTGAAATAACTGAAAAAATGAAACTTAAGCTAACTAATCTAAAAAGTAAAGTAAATGTTTTGTTGTGAATGTGTTCGTTTTAGATTTATTTTATCCTTTTAAGTTAGCAAGAATAGACACATGCAAAATGAAAAATGAAAAAAAGAGACAATCCCCCTGGGGGTAGGGGGGATGAGGGGGGTAATTGTTTATCCCACTACTTCTTTCAAGTTACAATATTAGAAAAAGAAGGTTTGTTGGTCCTTTTATAGTCCAAGGACGAGAAAACTTACAAATTAGAAGAAAACAGTGAAAAGAAGAAAGTTTGAGTGCTTTAGGGGGTCTTGGATACTCCAAATCCACCCAATTGGGGCAGAGTATGCTCCTATCTGTTCGTAAAACCTGCAAAAACAGCAATCTATTTGATGGAAAGATGCCCAAAAATTGATTTGGGACAACCAACAAAAAGTGTTACACTTGAGGCATGTTATCGCACAAATTTTACTTTGATAGAAGAAAAGGTTAAAGGAGAGCAAATTGGCATAACGAGATACCATCCTATCCCTGTCACCTCAATAGTATGTCTCTTTCTATTTAAGGTGGTAGGCCCAAGGGAGATGTCCCCGATGACCTTGGGTTTTGAGAAGGCAAAGTCAAAGTGGCTAGATAAAGATCCCCTCTCACAAGTTACCACCAATCAGAAAGTCCGGTTTTATAACCAATGAAAAGATAATATGTCAAAGTGTCCCTGCCTGGGCAAGAAACTAGATATATTTGCAAGTACACTTGTTGGTTAGCACTTCATAAAACCATGGACTTTCTTGAGAAATTTTTTTTGCTGAATATGATGAAGTAAACATAAATTTTATAACAACAATCTTTATAGAGCAATACTTCACATTAAATGCCTTGAAAATAGCTTCAAAATGACAAAGAATCGTTAACCATTGAAATCATAATACTAGAATTGGATAGAAGCAAATAAGACAAGGTATAAATCAGTCTTTTCAATTGCTTTTATGAGATTTTAATGCTGCATCTAATGGTTGTAGCTTACTTTAATAACAACAACAATGTTGTTAGTAGGTTAGGCTTTTCTAGGGTTAGAAAGTGTTAGTAGGTTGCTCAAAGAGTAGGTTTTGAAGGTTGTGTTGATCAATTACTCAAGAGAAGACTTAGACTAGTGCTTTTAGGGTAAATAGAGTCAATAATGCAGCAACAAATCTTGAAGAAAAATGATAATAAAAGAGTTAAGGATGAGAGATTGATGAATTGGAGTGTTTGTAACCCAAGGTTCCAATTATCAAAACCCTGAGGGGAAACTAGCTACTAAGGTGTAGGTAACCCTATGCCTTAGTAGATTTCCTCTCTCTCCAACTCAATGATGAAGCAAAAATGGCTAGGGTGAAGCAATGGATACCAAGGTGTGGCAATGGCAAGGCTTTAGCTCATGCTTCAAGAAAATTGGCCTTTTGACAATATCTAGTAGGTGAAAGATTTTGAAGCTAGGACAATAACATGTGCTAGTCTTCCTAGGGTTTAATCAAGCAATTTCATAATCTTGAATGTAAATGCAATATAAATAAAACCATAACCATTCAATTAAGAAGAATTGCAGAAAATTCACTTACATACATCAAGAACAATCAAGAAAATCCCTAGTTGAACACATCCACCAAGAAGCTTGCCAAAATACATCAAATTTAGCCTCCTTGAACACGTGCACCTAAAATTTCAGCCAAGAAACCCTATGGAGGGCGCAAATTTCAGTCCTCACAAGTGTGAGTGAAAGATGATGAAAAATAAGAGGGATTTTCCCCTTATTTATACAATACTAATGACTAGAATTAGGTCAAAAACGCCGACATGGCCAGTTACAAATAATATCTTGTTTTACATTAAATGACATAATTAAACCCTAAAACAAGCTGCTAATGTAACGTCATGCCCTTTTAGGTGACATTAGGCCCTTTTTGGGCAACGTTGGCCTCCTGGAGCAAAACGTTAGGCCTCCTTGGGCCTCAGGAACCTGCCACACGTGCCACTTGGCACACAACTGCCTCCAAAACATCCCAAAACGTTGGATGACGTCATGGGCCTTCCAAGGCCTACATCATGGTGGAAAGGGCACAACTCCCCTGGGTCCAGGCATGTCAAGTTGTCCCTAGTGAAACATCCTCCTCTCTCTCTGGTGCAATCCTATGATCTGTCTCTACCCCTGGATAGGATCTTAGCATCCATCTGGTGGGCTTTCATTCCCATGGAGGTTCAAACTAATCATCTCCCCATGTCTACCTGTCCATCGAGTACCTGTCCATCGGGTGTAGCCCTGCAACATCAACAGATATGCCCTTCATGGGATCATAAGTCACAGGGATCATAGCAATGTCAATCACATCTAATCATCAAGTTATTAAACATGTGCATGAAACCCCTTTTACCTGGACAAGTGCTCAAAGAAATTATGCTAATTTTCAAGTCAAGTTTGGAGGGGACACTAGGATGTTCTATTGGGCTAATGCTCATTAGATGTGGGATGTTCCCGGGAGAAGTCAAATCCAGGCCAAGTGAGTGGATGAGGTGATAAGGGATGTCTGGGAAAGGGGTGCAGTGATAGAAGGGAAAGGGCAAGGGGTGCCTCGAAAGAGGCTGAGCTGCACCTTGTCATGGATGCAAATGTTTCCAAGCCCATTCATGCATTTTATCTTTTATTCTTATTGTTTTTTCTTTCAAGAGGCTAGTTAGGGGACACTGCCTCGGCGTGGTGACCAGTGGTGGAAATCTTACCCGCAAGTTGATATGAATTTATGCAGGAACACAACAGAATACACAAATAACCATGAATACAAAGATGCAGCGGAAATAACACTTCATTTCATTAATATCAAAGAACTGAAATTTGTTTATAGACAGAATAGAAATAAACTAGCTAGGGCGCTGGTAGCTTATCTCTGAGAAGAGATTGTGGCGGCTACATGCCTCTGAACTCTGTGTTACAATGAGGCTCGAAGGCCTATATGTTATTGAGAAACAATGGAAACCCTAAACATCCACAAACCTAATCCTAGGAGATGAAACACCAAAATATGGGCCTTGTCGGGGTAAATTGGTACATCAATTTCCCAGGGTCGTAACTTTTGCATACTATCTCTGTTTGTCGCATGTGATACATCGTTAGAAAGATCTATTCGAGGACTACAATAGTTGACAACGAATATGATGGTTTGGATCAAACAAATATTTGCCGACCGGTTGATGCCCAAAAAATGTCGTTTAGGGCCTCAAAATGGCTCCGGAAGTTCAGGACCCAAAAAACTGCCAAAAATAGTAAATTGTGCTACAATTAAGGAAACTGGAAAACTGAAAGAAAAAATGGTGGGGGTACAAGTGGAATAGGCGGGTGGCCACTAATATCCACCTGGATCATTCCTCCCCCCTTAGGAAGCAATGGTCCCCATTGCATTGAGTTCCTCCATGAGATGAGGAAACTTCTTCTGAGCTTGGTCCCTGGTGAGCCACTTGCCCTGGTGAAGGAGTTGGCCTGCTTTGACAACTCGATATAGCTGGATCCTCTGCTGGCGGGTGTTATTGATCCGTGTGTCCATAATCCGATCAGTTGTGGCTTGATCCATGCAGTCTGGGTTTAACTCTGTTGGTGTGAGTTGTTCTTCCATGTTGGATGTGTACAGTAGAGGTGGAAAGTAAGGCCGAAGGTGATCCAAATTGAACATTGGGTGCAGACCAAGGAATGGTGGGATATTGAGCTTGAAGGCATTGCCCCTACAACCTTGGTGATGGTTTACGGCACATATCAGAGCGGGCGAAGCTTGCGGTGGGGTCCAACAAGGTGCTCCTTCTGCAAATGTAGCCACACTTTGTTGCCCACCTCGAAGTTGTGTTGCACCCGATGTTGATCATGTCGCTGCTTGTACTTAGCATTGGCTCTGTCCAATATGTCATGAACCTGTTGGCGAATGTGTTGAATGCGCTCAATGAAGTTGTTCACCTTGGCAGTTTCAGACTGGACATGAACTGAATTAGCTTGAGTAACTACAAATGGTATGGCTACGTCAATGGGACATAGTGGCTTGAGTAGCTGTAAATGGTATGGCTACGTCAATGGGACATAGTGGCTGGAATCCCAAGCCCACGTGAAAGGGGCTGTGGTCGGTTGAACTGTGGAGGGCCCGGTTATAGCTATGTTGTACATAGGGGAGGCTCTCATCCAATGTGCGTGGATGCTTTGAGTTGTACATGCGCAAAATGTGCATGATCATCATGTTGACGATCTATGTCTGGCCATCAGTTTGGGGATGGAAAGTTGTGGACTTGGTGAGCTTGGTGTCCAACAATGACCAGAGGCTGGACCAAAATGTACCGAGGAACCTATTGTCCCGATATGAGATGATAGACTGTGGGATCCCAAAGTGTACCCACACTCGTTCAAAGAAGAGTTTAGCAGTGGCTTCTGCTATGATATTCTTCTTGCAAGTCACCATAATGGCCATCTTCAAAAATCTGTCGACGACCACGAAAACACAGTCGTTGCCATGCTTAGTAGAAGGAAGGCCCAACATGTAATCCATGGAGATGGATTCCCAAGGTCGACTGGGGGTAGGTAGCGGAGTATAGAGGCCTTGCTTCTTGATGGTCGGTTTGGCAATGGCACAGGCAGTAAAGGATCTGATGTACTTCCCAACATCCTGTTGAAGGTTTGGCCAATAGAAATACTTCTGCAGTATTGCCACTGTTTTCTCGGCCCTAAAATGTCCAGTGACCTAACTATAGTGTGCTTCCCAAATCATCTTGGCACGCTCGCTCAAAGAAACACAAAGGTGTCCCAGGTGACATAGTAGTGCATCCTGGAGGTGAAAATTTGTAACTTGGTTACCCTCAAAGAGAGTCTTGTATGTGTGGCCGAAATCTGGATCGCTCTTGTAGAGAAGCGGCCAATCAAAATTCTCGTGTCCACAAGAGTTGAGCACGATGGTTATCACCACGATCGTTGGTCGGCTGAGGCAGTCTGCAACATTATTGGTGTTTCCCTTCTTGTACTTGATGTTCAAATGAAACTATTGCAGATATGTGGACCACTTCTGATAGTGATCGTTTTGCAACTTCCCTTGTGTCTATATGAACTACAGGGGTCGGTGGTCTGTGTGGATGATCGTTTCCTTCCCCAAAATGTAATGCTTCCATTATCAACAACCCTCCACAATGGAATACATTTCTTTGTCATAAGTGCGATACTTTCGGACAGTGTCACATTGTGATATGCCACTGGATGTCCCTGTTGAGTAAGAACTTCCCCAATAGCATAGTCAGAGGCATCTATCTCGATCTCAAATGGTTGTTGCAAGTCTGGTAATGTGAGCATTGGGGCATAGCACAGGCGATGTTTCAATTCTACGAGCGCCTTCTGTTGAGATTCCGACCAAACGAAATTTTATTTCGCTTCTACCTTGGTGACTTGACTCAAGGGCCAAGTGATATGAGAGAATCCCAACACGAACCTATGGTAGAAATTAGCAAGACCCAGAAAGGTGTGAAGCTCTATTAGATTGGTCGAGGCTGGCCAATCCTAGATGACTTGGATCTTGGTTGGATCCACATGCACCCCACGCTCCTCAATAATGTATCCTAGATACTGAACCTGGGTCATGCCAAAAGTGCACTTCTCCAAATTGGCACACAACTTTTGTTTCCACAGTGTTTGGAGGACCTGTCGGATGTGGTGGAGGTGCTCTTCGCAAGTTTGGTTGAAGATCAGGATGTCATCCAAGTACACTACTACAAATGAGTTGGTGAATGGCCGCAAGATGTCGTCCATTAGCCTCATGAAGGTTGCGGAAGCATTCGTCAACCCGAAAGGCATGACCAGCCATTCGAAAAGGCCCTCCTTGGCTTTGAAGGCAGTCTTCCATACATCGGACGGTTCGATTGGTACTTGGTGATACCCAGACTTCAAGTCGATCTTGCTGAAATATTTCTCCCCTTTGAGTTGGTACAGAAGGTCATCAATCCGTGGGATCAGGTACCTATTCCAGACAGTGATCTTGTTAAACGACCGATAGTCAATATAGAGTCTCCAAGTCCCATCCTTCTTCTGTACCAACACGATCGGGCTCCCACAGGGTGATGAAACTATCCGGATGTGACCTTTCTGCAACAACTCCTGAATCTTCCTTTTGATTTCATCATTTTCCGGAACAAAGTGTCGATAGATCAGTCCATTGGGAAGTGGCGCATCTGGGGTCAAATAGATGGGGTGCTTGAACTGACAATGCAGAGACACCCCTGCGACTGGGGTGAATATGTCCCATTACTCCTCCAAAACCTCGTCCATTTGTTGATGTCGTGCAGAGGATCCCTTTCTGAAGGTCGTGGCCACAGTCATATTCTTTTCCTGAGGGCAGATCATCAAGAAAACAAATTTCCCAGTTTTGGAAATGAGCTTACTGCATCGTTTTGCAGTAACCAAAGAGATAGTGGCGGGCAGTGGTACCTCTGGTATCCTGTACAACTTATTTCCCAAGGTAACAATAACAACATGAGGTCGAGACTCATACACAACATGTCGCTTCCACAAGTATGGTTGGCCTAATAATACATCACAAACATCAAGAGGAGCAATGTCACATAATACTTCATCGGTGAAGGGCTTGATGTTGTAGGGAAGGCGACACTGTTGGCTGACACAGAGATCCCATCCTTAGTGAAGCCACCCGAAGGTGTACGGTTGTGGGTGTGCTATCGTCAGCAAGCCCAACTGCTTCACGACCTCTACTGAAATGAGGTTCTTTTGGCTCCCACTATCGAAAATGAACTGTAGCGGGGAACCCTTTACCCACATCTGGGAGTGGAATAGACACTCCTCCTCCTCAGGATCTTCCGGTTCTTCCTTTTGGATCTTTGTGGTGGAAACGACGGCGTTGGGCTCCGCATCGATAATCTGCTTCCCTCTGTCATTCCCCTTCTCGGGTTCTGATTTAGTGTCGAAGCATGCATCTAATTCAGAAGCCCTCATCTCGGCCACCAGTCACTGTTTGGCCCAACACTCACTTGTATTGTGAGTGGAGCTCTTATGGAACTCACATCACTTTCATGTGTCCTTCTTCGGCTTCGCGGTGTTGTTATTTGCTTGCGTCTTTGGCAAGTTGTCTTGAGCCACCATGCCTTGCCTTTTTCCTTTGTTCTGCAGTTTGGGGGCACCTTTCGCTTGCTTTTGATTCATAGATCCAAAGTCTCACTTCTTCTGTTTGAATTTCTGCTTAATCTTGGCAGCATACCGGTATATTGTACCAAGCGAGATGTCGAGGAACTCCATTTCCTCCTGAATGTATCTGTGTAGACAATTGTGGTACTTCAGCACCAAATGTTTCTTCGAATCTTTGATACCCAACTTTGTGCGCAGGGTATGGAACAGATTCGTCAGCTCATGCACATCTTGATTCCTTTGTTGCCGCAGCGTAGTCCATTTTATGTACTTGTCCTCATAGCTCCCCACGAGATAATATTTTTCCTTGATGGCATCTCAAAAATAATTCCAATTGGGTACGATCGAGAACAGAGAGGGTTCCTCCTTGTCCTTTTTCTCACAGTAGGTTTCCCACCATTCCTTGACATGGGGGGCAGCTTTGAGTAGTGAAAAAATAATCTTCTCCCAGTTGGAAAAGTCATGAACTAAGAAATATCTTTCTAATAGATTCAACCATCTATCTACGGTGTCTGCATCTATTTGGCCATCAAATATGGGAATGTCAAAGTTTATTTGTACCTTAAAAGGGGTTGCGCCTACAGAGTGGCTGTTGGATGCAGATGCACCACCAATGGGCAATCGTTGAAGGATGTGGGCGAAGTTATCCATCATCGTGTTCCTTTGTTTTTCAAGGACCTCCTCGAGCAATATTTTGATAGGATCTCCTGCTCCCTCGTCTTTCTTTTCGTCCCCCATCAGTGGTCGTCAAGGTTTGCGAGGCTGATCTTGCAAAGGTTCAACCAGATCGAGCCCTAACTCCTTATACCCCGACCTCGTTGGGGACATGCAAAAAAGGATCGAGAAAGAGAAGACTGCTCTGATACCACTAATCCGGATTTATGCAGGAACACAACAAAAAACAGAAATACACATAAATGCAAAGATGCGGGGGAAGTAAAACTTCATTTCATTAACAACAAATGACTGAAATATGCTTACAGATAGAATGGTAACAAAATAGCTCGGGCGTTGGTAGCTTATCTCTGAGAAGACATTGATTTCGCTATTGATTTGGTACCATGAGCTTCCCTAGTGTTCAAGACACCTTACAGAATGG
>CBVK0100496042.1:0-11218 GCA_900067695.1 Picea abies | reverse complement strand
TAGAAAGAGCTCCCCATCGAGGTGACAGTGGGTGGGGAAAGCTCCTGTTAAATCGGTTTCAAGCCTTGACTCAAGCCACTTAAACCTTTCCTACAAACCATGCGATAACAGGAACAATATCTAAAAAATATAGGCCACAATAAAGGGCAGCCAAGTGATTCCAAGTAGAAAGAGCACCAAGAAGATTCCAAAAAATTATACTCTCTCGTGTATAGTCATGTATATTTATACTCTCTCATGAGTATTCTTAGGGGTCTTTTCGAGCTAGCCCTTATTATCGTATGATTTCCTCTAATTACCTAGTGGACCTATTTATTATCCACTAACTACCAAGTGTACCTATTCCATGATTATGGCCATGTTACGTTATCCCCTTGGGCACCTCCCTAGGTACCCCATATTATCCTCCCTAGATGCATTACACTAGCATCCCCCCTTAATAACCACTTGGGATAGGTCGAAGGATTTACAAAGGTGACACACTAGGAGAAGAAAGGAGGCATTAGAGCTTATCCCCCCCCTTAATGACAACTTCTTTTACTCCAAACATACAATAAAACTTGGATAACTTTACTTATGTTGGAAGGCCTCTTAGGCCCTCGTAATAGTCATCGATCATCATACATTAGCATAAGAATATATGAATATATGTACTAAAGTAATGCACCTTATGAATGATTAGTTGGAGCAGATACAACCACTCCAACCATTTTCCTATTGTATAAATACTCATGAAGATGGAATAAGAACTCGGATAGTTAACCTTTCCACAAATATCTCTCTATTCTTGAGAACATGTATGTGTTCTTGATGTTTTTTCCCTAATGTAGTATCTTCTTGAATGACATGTAATCTATAAGATTACGACATTGACGTCGTCTCCTCCTTCATTCAACTTGGGTGACAACAACAACAAATGAAGGTGCTTTGAACTTGGAAGAGATGGAAAGATTAAGAAAGACTACAAATGGAATGATTGCTCATGTATACTCGTTGATTACTCATGGATGCATGACCCCACACAATCTTGGACAAGCAACGATAAAAATTCTGAAAATATTGAAGAACTCCTACAACTAATTGTTGGTACTCGTGTGATGATTAGAAAAAATGAATGTTGAAAGGAGTGTTTCCCTAGAATGTTGAGTTGCAAGAATTAATATATGTTTAAAGAAGTTCCATGTATGTCTACCAAAAAATCCCTACGTATACCAGAGAAGCATGCCTATGCCTACTGGAGAAGCTTGCATAAAGATTCATAGAGATCAACCTCGAAGTGTTATCCCACTATGAGCATGGAATTCTCCAATAAAGTTGCAAAATACGAGTGGTTCAGAGAGGCCTCAGTCTCACCCCTTCAAACGATCTAACAACACTTGCACCACATGCGAAAGAAGCATGTAGGAGCCTTATTTCCACTACTCTATAGGTTATAAGGTGGACTACCTACTTTAGTGGCAGTTAGATCTATCCTGGTTCTTACATGAATTCAAATCTCTCCCACTTTGACTTTGCATTCATTCACTGCATCGAAGGCTTAAAGTTGGATGTCGCAATCGTGCTGGAAGGTGAGTGGGTGACCCCCAACTCCATTCTGGTGTGTGGAGACTCCTTTGGCACAACATTTGGACCACTGAATGCTCATAATGTCATGCTTGTGGGATGCATAAACACGACATGCTATGACACAACTGATGAACTTTCAGAATTCAATGAATTCATGAATTGATAAAATCATTAGAAAACGTGACCGCATGCATATTTCACCAAGTGTAGGAATAATTTCAAACGGTCTAGAAGAATATTTATGAGGAAAGAGAAACTAAATAAAGCATTAGAGGAGAGTTAATAGTTGTCACAGCCTTGACAGAGACAAAATGAAACCAATTGAGTTTTTTCGAGAAACATGATTTTGATTCATTTCCTAAGTATACACTTGGTCGACTTGCTGAAAATATAACACTTTGGGTGAAGTTAGCTGCATGTAAGCAATATGAGAAATATTTACCCCAAGAAGAGAAAAGAGAAAAAAAGATTGTTTTTGGCATTGAAAAAGTGACTTTGAAGAGATTGTCGAAAAGTAAGCTAAGTTTAAATGTCATATAAAATTTAAAGTGCCACGATCTTTATAAAAGATAGTGGTTAAAATGTATGGAGTTTAGAAAGAGTTTTTATAAATTTCTCTTTGGTGACTATGTCAAAAGCTAGAAGAATAAGAAAATGCCTAAAAATCAAGTGGAGTCATGCTTGTAAAAAGTATGTCAATGTAATCTTTTGCGAAGAATATGAAGGACAATCTCAATAAGTATAAAGTCAAACTCATACGTAGTCTATTCAAGTTTAAGTTTTTATAGTTGAGAAAATAAAAATGTATTGTCTTTTGAATCAATTGAGTATTAGTCGATTGAGTCTATTTATACCTAAACAAAGGAAGGGGTTAAACGTAAGTCTTGAAAGGAAGGAAATCTCCTCCATCATTGTAATGTAACTCGGTGCCTAACCGACAATATCAGTATCTTGTCAACATCATTCAAAACCCAATCGACAACATTTGGAAAAGTATGGCACCACAACAAAAGTGTCTTTATATAATTAAGTCATACCAATGGTTAAAAAGTCAAGTTTAACCATTGAGTCATGTCTTAGTAAATTCAAGTTGTATGCGTAGAGTCTTAGTTGAGTAAAAAAATTGTTCTTCATGTAAGTTTGAATTCCAAACTCCATACATTCCAGAAGCCTAAAAGCATACAAAAGCATAGCCAACAACAAAACAACAATTGATTAAGCAAAGCACTTGATTTAAATATTGAGCAGTGATCGAGAATTTTGCAGTAGTTGATTTGAGCACTTGCAGAGAGCATTGCAACGATTGAAGACATTCAAGAAAAATACATCAGATGATACACACACACAAGAGCTTAAATGACAAGATGATGACACTTGATTTGATTGAGCCCCCTGGTATAAGAGTTGTAGAATAGTCCCTTGGGTTGTGACCATGAAATAAGAGGAATGGTAGGATTGGATGATGCCACAAACTCTTATTGATCTCATAAATATAACCCCAGGAGAGGAAGATTGTTGGAGCACGTGAGCCGTTAATGACCAACCAGATTTGGAAATAAAAGCAACCTCGACGGTTCATGTGAGAAGTAGAGTTTGCAATTGGTTGAGGCAGTAGTGGGTGCCCTTTGACTGATAGAGAATGTTGAAAGCATGGAGATCAAGGAGTGGGGACATGTGATATGACATTATTCAGATCCATTGGAAACCAGTCACAGTAAACCTTGTATATATGTATCCTTTTATATAGTTAGTGGTTTTTGCGACTGATTTACCTATGCAAACTGGTATGAATGGTTGATGCACAATAAGGATACTTTTGCAGAAGCAAAGACCCAGGATGTTGTTTCACACTTACTCAGGACGAGCAAGGATTTGTGTGTGGGGTAGATGTTGGGAGGCCTATTAGGCCCTTGTAATAGTCATCACACATCATACATTAGCATAAGAATATATGAATATATGTACTAGAGTGAGTAAAGCCAGGTAAATGATATATGAATGTATTTAATAAAGGATAAATGCACCTAATGAATGATTAGTTGGAGCAGGTACAACCACTCCAATCATTTCCCTATTGTGTAAATACACATGAAGATGGAACAAGAACTCAGTTGGTTAACCTTCCCACAAATATATATCTCTTATTGAGTATGTGTGTGCGTTATTGATGTGTTTTCCCTAATGTAGCCTTTTCTTGAATGTCGTGTAATCTAGAAGACTACAACAATTTCCATAAGAGTTTGTGAAAATTTTGCGGCTTAATCATCTACACAATAATAGATCACTTTAAGAACATGATCCTTAGGAATATTTTTGATGAAGTGCATGTGCATCTTAATATGTTTTCTATGTTGATGTTGAATTAGATATTTGGTGAGTCTAATGGCACTCTAATTGTCACACTAGAGCATGGTTGGATGCTACAACTAGAATCCAAACTTTGAAATTGAAACCTAATGCTTCTTGGATTACACTAATTGTTTCTCAATACTCTAATTTTGTTGAAGAAAAAACAAGGGCACATTACTTCCTACAAGCCCAAGGGTTTGTAACCAATAATAGAAACATAACTTGCAGTAGACTTCCAATCATCAGGGTTGTTAGTCCAATCAAAATTAGTGAAATCAACCAACAAAGGAGCCCCCTTGAATTGTAATGTATTTCAAACAGAACTATACCTTATATATATTGAAGTATCCTCTTTTCTACTTTCTAATGTCTCTCATGGGGTGATTGCATATATCAAGAAACAAGACCAACATTAAAGGAAAGACCAGGATGGGCATGATTTAAATACAAAAGGCGACCAACTAAGTGATGATATAAAGTGGCATCTACTATGGATGTGGTACATGTGAAAACAAGTTTGATTCTAGACTGGAAGGGATATGGGGCTAGCTTACAATCTTTCATATGAAAGTGAAAAAGAAGGTCACATGCATACTTGGATTGGAAAATGGAAAGCCCTTCCTTGGTTTGCAAGAGTTGGAGGCCAAGAAAATAATGCAAATGTCCTAAGTCTATCATGTCAAATTTCTTCTCAAGATTGAATTTTACATGGGTTAAAAGTTTGGGGTCACTACTATTGAGTATAAGGTCATCAACATAGAGAACAAGAAGTATGAGATTGTTACCCACTTTCTTGGTATAGACATTGGGGTTATAATGACATCTAGAGACACTAGTTTTAAGAAAAGATCTATCCATTTTAGCATACCAAGACTAAGGATCTTGCTTTATTCCATAGAGATATTTCTTAAGGTGACCATTTTGAATATAGCAAGAAGATCATTACATGTAAGTTACTCTTTGAAATTCCCATGCTAGAAAGCAAATCTTGTTGGTTGTGGAGCCAGATTATCTTCCAGATTCAGAGGTATTGTTTCAGTCGCATTTGGACCCCATTACCTGACGGGGTGTGGGGGACTTTCCCCCCCACATCTCTTACCAGGGGGGTCTAGTGGGGGTGGCGAAAATTTTTGGAGCCCCTCGCCCCAATGAGGGTTCGAGGACATCGTCCCTGAAGATAATTTTTTGGGAAAATTTCCTTGTAATATATTGTAATTTTGTAGTCAATCTGGACTGTTCATTATAAGGTCACGAATTTTATAGTAGAAGTTATGTTAGGGTTTTTTCCCCTAGAAGTAAACCCTCTTTTATGAGGGAATTGTATTGTGGTTGTGTATTTGTGTGAATATTGTATTTCGAGAGAGGAGACTGTGAGAGAAAGAAGAGGAAGTTACAACATGTATGTTGTAGGTGGTATCCCTTCATTTGCTAGATAATAATAAAGGAAGGACCTGGCAATTTCTCTAGTGGACATAGCCCAGACTGGGTGAACCACGTATATCTGTGTCTCTATTGTATTAAGTATTCTATGTTTTATTTTCTCATTTATTTTATTTTATTGCTTTGCGATCCTGCTTTTCTAACAAATCTGACATTCATTTGATGGGCCTCACATTTGTCTGAAGCTGCAAGATCTAGAACAAAGTGGATGGAATTCATTTTGGCTATAGTGGAAAAGGTTTTAGTATAGTCAATGACTTCTACACTACAAAATCCTTTGACAACTAACTAAGCCTTATGTCTTTCAACACTTCCATCTACTACATACTTAGTCTTATAAACCCATTGACATCTAACAAGTTTTCTTCCTTTCAAAAGAGGACTAAGATCTCGAGTAACATTCACCATTAAGGAATGATATTCTTCATTCATTGTCGTATCCCAATATAGATGGATGGAAGCTTCCACAAATTTTCTATATCACGAGTCTCTAAAAATTGAGCCAAAAGAGAAGAGGCTTTCTAGAACTGTACACATGTATGACACTGATATGAAGGATCACTAGCAATATCACTAGTTGGTAGCCTCTTATCATGTCTATGGACCTATCTAGGACGGTGAGGTACCAATGCAAGTTCATGTTCAATAGATTCAACTAGAGGAGGGTCAATAGGTGGAGACATATTTTCATCTCCATTATCATCATTTAAAGAAGAAAATAAAATAGTGGTGTCAACAAAAATAACAAGGATCGAAGAAGACGTCATATGTGTTGAAGATGGCACACAAGATAATAGACCTTTATCAAACCTAACATATCTCATAATAATAATTTCTATTGAATGAGGTTGAAGAAGTCTATAACCTTTTAAAATTTTAAAATTTCGAATAAAATTACACTTCTCACTCTTAGGCTATAATGCTTTCCTTTTCAAATCAAGAATATGAGTCCACACTTCACTACCAAACACAAGAAAGTGACTCTCATTGTTATATCTTTTAAATCCTTTGTGAGAGTGTGATTAACTATGTAATTTGCAGAATTAATGTCTTCCTCCCAAAAATGAGGGCTTAATCCCTTAGATTGGATCATACAATTTGCCATTTCTTTTAATGTGATTCTTTCTCTTAGAAACACCGTTTTGTTGTGGTGTATATTGAATAATCTATTGCATTTGAATGCCTTGTGTAGAGTAGTAAGTTGTAAATTTGTTGTTAACATATTTTTCCCCATTATCCATTCTTAAATTATGAAGTTGGATGTTCAAATTGTTTTTTTACAAGGGCCTTGTAGGCCAAAAACATGTCAAAAAATTCACTCTTAAGTTTTAGGAAGTAAACCCAAGTGCATCTAGAGAAGTCGTCCGTGAAAATTGAGAAGTACGTGAAGCCAAAGAAAGAAGCAAAAGGAAGCAAACCACACAAATCACCGTGGAAAAGATTCAAGGGAATGGAGGTATGCTAAGAGGCATGTTTGTCAAAACTATCTCATTGATGTTTGTCGAGAACATAATTGGAACAAACACCAGATTATCTGCAAGAAACAAGAAGGATACTAGTTTCCATGTTAGGCTTACATAGTTGTTGCAATAAGTGATAGTTTAGATTACCAAATTGTTCATGCAAAGGTTGCTCATGTCATCACTACGAGCAATAAAAATGGATGGAAGAGATGATAATCCAAAGTTATCAAATCTGTACAACATGGTAATATAATCAAGAATTATGTTTTCTAATAAATGCTTAGTGTGTTGGGGATTTTCTTGCATGAGTGAAAAAAAACCATTTTTCAAGCTAGGTTGTAAGAACAACAGAGGATTATTAGTCGTGGGGCAAGCATAAGAGTATTACTACATAAAAATTAAGCAATGGAGCATGCATGCAATTAAATTACAAATTCTACCAAAAGAATGTTATTCAAACACAAAAACTTGGAGTGAAACAATAATACTCATATATAAGTCCAATGGAAAAGCATAAAATGAGTAACAACACCCGAAGAGAATGGTTGGATGCAAATGGGCTCTAGCACTCTCTTTGGGATGAGTCCTTTTTCTTCTTGAAAGGAGATAATGGTGAATGAGCAAGTTGTTTTTCTTTGAGGAAAGAACACAAACAATCATGAGGGTGATGAATGGGAGAGATGAGAGAGTAAGATAGATGACCTTCAATCTCATTCCTTTAGCATAACCTTTCAATTCTTCTCAAATTCTGCCCCATGGATTTTATTTATAGGGAAATTATGAACCTCTTGCAAAACTAGCTTCAATATAAAACATTTTCATTTAAAATGGGTTCACAATGCTTGAAAGGGACTTTGGGATGCCAAAGTACTCTTCATAAATGAGACGAGAGCTCAAATTCCTCCTGTACATTGACCTAAAAACACTTAAGTCAAGCTTGAATCCTTAAATATGTCGAAGGGGTCTCACTCACTCATGTAGACATAGTTGCATGATTTTTGAAGGATATTTCATGCAAGTCTCGCAAGTGTATGAAAACCCACTTTCAAAGATTTTTTCCCTACTCTCCGAGGTAATGCCAAATATCCACGAGGTAGCATTATGATGATGTATTCTTGCCAAATGATGATGCTTTTGAATAATCACCTGAATGTCTCTTGTGAGTGAAATTGAGGTGATAACACTTATGATCGTGTAAATTCTTGATTACAACTTGGTGAGGTAAAAATTCTATTGTTTTACCTTCACTTGAATGAGTAATTTGATACCCCCAGATGGGGTGTTATCCTGACGATGCCCTTGTTCATTCTTCGTGGAGGTTGTGCCAGCTGGTGGCACACTCCTCGACACATTCCTCCACCAGTTAAGCTCCGTCTCATCGAGATTAATGTGTAGTACCAGACTAAACACCAGATGTGTGGGATGCCTTTCACCCAGGTGGGTTCTAGTCCTAGAGCAGTTAACACTCATAGCTTCCCCTCGTTCTTAGTGATACCGACTTCTACTCAATGTCCTATGCTTCTCGATATGGGTCAGTCAGTTCGTCTTTGTGAGGAAGGAATTATTGCTACAAATCTCGTGTTTTTCCTCTATGATTGCTTGTTACATTTTGTCTTAGTGCTGGTGCTCATTCTTCATCAAGGATATGTCATTCTCTCCTTCATTTTCATGCCTAGTATGTGATAGTGGGCTCGCTCCTCCCGGGCCAGGATGAATACTCACCGCAATGAAGCGGGGTCTTCATCCGGCTTCACCGGTCGTGCAACATATAATTCTCCTCCCCATGCTCCTACAGCCCAGCTTGATCCAAAATCCATGGAGACTTGGAGTTGTCTGGTCGTTGAGGAAATTCCAGATTTCATGGCCACCAATATTGGTCATGCGCCTTCTCCAGATTCTCCTAACACCCACACTACCTCTCCTATCAGGTCTGGGAACACCGCAAATTCTTCAAATCCTACTAGCTTGTCTCACACTAGCATGGAATCCCTGCATTAAAAGCCTCCTCTTTGCTCACTCTCCCAAGAAACTCTGCTAGATCTCATCTTTGAGATGCACAACAAGACAATAGACTTAAAATTCAGCACGGAACAACTCCACCAATGTTTCTCCTGGCTTGTGGTGATGTAAGAAAGCTCTGTTCTTCAATGCTCGGTTCCTAGAATGACTGCTCAGGATGCCATCCTTCTCTGTGATCCCATTCCCCTTCCATCGGGTAGCTCTTCTCAACAGGGACAGATTCAACATCATGAATAATTGTGTTCCTTTTACAATTTTTAGTTTTAGTCCAAATTTTTGTACTAGTTTACTTCCTAGAGTTCATGGTAGGCTAGTTGTTTTGCTAAATGGTCTAGACAACATCTCTACCTTCAAACTGTATTATTTTTTGACCCCTCGGGGAGCCAATAGGCTTGAACAATGGTTGCAATGGGTCAATTTCCTTCTATGGCGACCTTGTCGAATGTACTCAACATGTATGTATATTACTTTTTTAGAAGGTAATACAATTTACTAACTTACAAAAAAAATGAGTGTTTTGATACATCAATAGAAGGTTGTAGGAAATACTTGGAAAAAATAATGCATCATTAAAATGACCATCATCTAGCTAAATTATTCTAGACCCTACAATACTAAGAGATCTGTCATCACCAACAAATATTGGTTTGATGTTATATTTATTAAGAGAAAAAAATATGTCTTTATCCTTAGCCATACGATAAGATGCTCCAAAATCAATAGGCCACTCATTATAAGAAGAGGTAGACATTGAATTGAAAGAAAAACTAAAAGTGGAAAATGCATGTACACGAGAAGAAGATTAAAAGAGCGGTGATCGAGATTGATATTTTTCTTCTTCATCACTACTTCTAAGGCTTTCATCTTCTTGAAACTTTTAGACTAAATAGCAATGCCTCTTAGTCTTCTTACCTTTTAATTTATCTCATTTATCACCATTGGGAGTAGGAGGCAACTGAGAGGGTTTGGGACACTTGTTTTGTTTCTTGTTGCGAGGATGTTACTTCTTCAAATGCTTGGGGCCTCGCTTATGTCATGCTAATAAAGCTCTGTTAGATGTGCTTTCAATGTTGATAAGTCCAAGATGCAAGAGCTTATCTTGATCTTTGATAAGAGAATCACAAAATGCTTCAAAGGAGGGTATTTTGTAAGTAGCCCCACGATTAATAAGTGCTTGTTTGGTGGAGTTAAAAGTAGATACAAAGACAGAATAAGCATTGCCAAGCTTAATAAGAGTAACATATATAAGTTGGTCATCTTCCATCTTTATCTTACATTTTTCAAGTAAAAGTCTAATCATTTTACACTTAGAAATAAAATCCTCAATGCAAGAGAAATCACTAGGATTCAAAGCAATTAATTGATTTTTGAGTTGGAGGACTTGAATCTCATTATGTTTACCAAACATCACTTCCCACTTTTCCCAAGCATCATTTAGGGTCTCAATTCCTTGAAGGTGAAGTTGTAAATCATTGGAGATTGACATTCCTATTAATCCATGAGCTTGATCATTTTTATTGTCCCATTTGGCTCTCTTTAATGTATCAAGGGGATAAACTTTTATTCCCAAGGTAACTTGTTAAAGTCCCTTACTTCATATTAAATCCTCCAAATACAATTTCTATGAGAAGTAGTTAGAACTAGTAAGCAGGATCTCACTTGGATGAAGGTAAGATGACTTCAAAAGTTGAAATTAACTATCTAGATAGAGAGAGCTTGAAAAAATAGGTAGTTTAAAAAATGACATAGAAAATAGACTCCACATGTCAAAATTATACCCTTTTAAAGAAAGGAATAAAAATCCAAAAAGGTAACCAAGGTGCCACATGGAAGGTGGAGGTTGGCCCATGTGATTATGGGTGCACGATGATGTTGTCGAGTTGTAAAGAGTAAAAAATTGATCTCCTTGTCTAATAAAGTTTATTTATAATTTAAATTTGCATGCAAAAAATAACTTAAAAGGAGCAATGAAGTTACTTTATGAGTGATTCAATTTTGTAATTTAAGTGAGATGCACTTTACAAGAAAATTATTTTATAACTTAAAGTTGCATGCACTTTTTCAAAAACTAATTTAATAAAAATAAAAACTTTAGCTTAAGGCCTCTATTCCAATTAAGTAAAGTTCAACCGATTGAGTTATTACAATAGATATAGAAAATGTTAGAAATGAGAAATGGGTGTATTTTTTCACTTGCATATTTCTTCAAGCAAGTGCTTACCCTAAAAAACCCTTTGTTTTTTCTTGCAAAAACTTTAAACAACAATGTATACACCCAAAAAACAGATCTTGATTTTTTTTTCTCTTGAACTTTATATGCTTAGGGTTGGATTTTGGTTAGTCTACCCAGAAAATGAACCTCCCCTCTTCCCCCCCCCCAC
>CBVK0100496038.1:0-11993 GCA_900067695.1 Picea abies | reverse complement strand
CTAAAATCCCTTAACCCATTTTACAATTTTATTTAGTCAAAACATCTAGGGTTAAAAGTTTGATTATGTTATTTAGTTTATAACTAAATAATAATTTATACTCTCTTTTCTACAAGGTCTAAGTATTCAATTCATTTTCTAGGGTCCTCTAGATTCTTATTGACTGACATGTATTCATGCGACGTGCCCTTCAAGACACACCACCATGCTTCAAGGGTGCCACTCGCAGTTGAATTAGTTTGGAACTTGTCTGACTCTTGGAGTCAATACTCCACTTGTCAACCTTGTGTGAGGCTAAGGGCTTACTGAGGAATAATGAATATTCCTTATTGTGTGCCCCTCACAAATCCTCATGAGCGACTGTCTTAGTTTGCCCTCACGATATCATGAACCTCTCATAACAAGGTAGTTGTTAATGTTTAGTTCAAGTCACGATGAGAGTGATATTAGGCTGTGACAGGGATGCTGCCACACCTCTCCCTCATCCATATGATATCTATGTATGACCCCTTTACTCCATACTTGAGTCGTAGTAACAGACATCACCATGCCTGCATCCAATGACAAAGATAACATCAATAACTCATACACATAAAATCCATAACTAAAATCATCATATAACACATGCATAATAAATCAACTATTTATAGCCAAAGTAAATAATCCACTCCCTGACTCTATCTGGAGTCCATGGAAGTCGGTCAATTCCGTCAACATCATCATCATGTCACATTTCTTGCACACTCAGGAAACCTCAGCATAATACCTGTCAATGCTATACATCAATATAATAACATATCAATTCCAATACTCAATCATAACATAAACATATAAACCAAACTGATAATCGTAATGTACCATGTTTTAAACCAGATGACTTGCTTGCAAGTGTTCTCAAAGAATAAGTCAATGTATAAAAATTGATCAGTGGAACTAGATGTTACAAAAAGGTCGAGGAGAGGTCAATTGATTGTAGATTAGGATAAAATACAAAAGGACCTTTTGTAAATAGTGTGTAGATTCATTAATAGAATCTCTGAATTATTGTGTTTCTGTGTCTTGCGGGATTATGCAATATAATCCATATCGAATCTCTGTGTATCATTGAACATCGTATTAGTCATCCTCTAACAAGTGGTTGTGCAGGTTTGAATTGAATCATGGGAGTAAATCTCCACATAAAGGAAATATATTGGGTCAAGTAATAGATAAGAGTGAATCACAACGAGATCATGGAGGAGCAGAGTTGGAATCCAACTCTGTGCATATGCAAGTCAAATAACAGAGTTAAAATGATTTTTCAGGCATTGAGGAATATGAGCCACTTGATCAAGGAAAATAATCAATTGTGATTGTTTATTTCACTAGACCGAGGCTTCGTTCATGAGTTTAATCTTGGACAGACAGGATTAGAATCAAGGAGAAGAGAAGATATAATTGTGATCGTTGATCACTGGAAGGATCAACGAACGAAAATAACCTGAGTTTGGAGTTCTAAGCGACAATGAAAACATTTTGGAGCAACGTATTCAGATTCAAAAGGATACAACGATGAATAATAATTTTACTAAGAACTCCGAATAATGGTACAGATTTATCAGAGAAAAATATGAATCAACAGTTATGAAGGACCCACATGGTGATCATTAGAGAGACCATCTAAGGGTACGAAAGAAGGCGAAGTGTAACTACAACCAATGGCCCAAATTCATTCGGAATAACCAAATCAAAGACTATGAAAGTGATGCATGGAAACATGCTATTGGTTGTTGGAGTAGAATCATTGAAGTACATAGCCATGGGAATACTCTGAGGGAGCTATTCCAATTGATGGACGAGAACTATTCAGGGTTGAATAGATCATTGGTTCACATCATGACACATGGCAGAAAGATTGAAATTTGATATAAAGATTCTGATAGACCTAAACACGTATACCCAAACCCAAAGTGAGGATTTACCTTTAGTTAATTAGATCAATGGTTTAGAAGTGGCACATGGAAATCACCTATAGGAGAATTATTTAGAGTTTGACAATCAGAGTAACTTAACCAGAGAAAGTTTGACAAAGGTATTCTGATAAGAAACAAAATATTATATGATCAACAATGAACATTAGATGTAAATGGGAGATCAATGATGTATATTATAAGAAGCAACGACAATGATGAACGGTGGAGATCGAACACTAGAAGAGATTGATGGTGTAGAATTTAAGAAGAGTCCTAGTTCATCTGAGTCCTAGTTTCAAAGTGCTTAGTTCATACTATTTTGAGATACTTCGACCAAATGCAGTTTGACGCACCTTAGCACCTGGTCATGGCTCTACGTCATGTGACAATATAAGGGATTGAGCACTGGAGTTAAGGGAGCTATTGGATAGAGATTTGGTGTACGATTATGGTGCTTGGTCGCATGGAAGATAAGCATTGTTAAGAAAAGAAATTGACTCACAAAGGAAGTCTAGTGCAATACAACATAGTGCTTAAGAGAGTAAGTCGAGGTCATAGTGCTTTATCATATAGATAACAAGATTTTTGGAGCCAACAAGAAAGGAGTTTGGAATTAAGTGCTCGGGTATGAAATTATTGGTCACAACACTAGGGTTGTATGAAGAAATGGCTACGATTGTATTTAGAGCAGAGATAAATGAACATATATGAAGCATGAGAGCCTACAAAAAATAGAGGATAAGTTCTTATGAACTTCTCAAAGGAGAGAGGTCATTTGTCGAATATGAGAGTTATATAATAGCTTTGTTGACGAAGGGAATTTGGGTCTGTGTAAGGAAATTGAAGGCAACTTGAGCTTGAAGCTGTAATAGAGTTTAATTATATTGACAAAATGTTTTCGTGGAGATTCTTGGACACCCCATTGAGGTTTTAATGGGAAACATATCTTTAAGAAGGCTTTCATATTGTGGTATTGACCTGGTAGGTCATCATTTTGGTATCAGAGCACATTAATTCTCTTTGATAAAATTTGCGGACATATAACAATTCAAACAAAACAAATTGCAGCCAACACAGAATTTGAGTTGATTCAGAGGGGAACATGTACAAAGGAGTGCATGAGAAAACTATATAAGCATTGTGACAAGAATTTCTCTTGTTGATTCAAGTGCAATGAATGTGGAAGACAAGATCATGCATAGGTCTTGCAGATATTGCATATGATATTTTATTAACTATGGTTATGAAGACTTGTGATTGCAGGTAGGAGAGAAGGAACTGATAGTAGAAATATAGCCAGAGGAGTTGTGATAAAGAGCATGTGTATCTCTTAGAGGATCAGAAGTGAGGAGAAAAATAGAATTTCTCAAGGGAAATTTGTAGGTGTAGAAGCCAGAGAGAAGTAGAGGATGCTCAGAAGGTTTTAGGAGACAAAACTAGAAGGATGCCAAGGGGTCAAGCTGAGGAGGAAGCTTGAGTTGGTATTAGTAGAAGATGAGGATATTTTCTATAGAGGCTTGATGCAAATCATAGTGAACAAGGAGACGATTCATAAAAAAGGTATATGTGAAGGTGACTACTGATGGTCATGATAGAGGTTGAGAGAGAAGCCAAAACCATAATGATAGAGCAATTAATAGAAATATGAGTCAAGAGGAGTTTGAAATAGAATTTACTGAGGTAAATGATAGACTCAATATTATTATGGAGTTGCTACAAGAGAGTGAGAGATACCGGAGATGGGGTTGGAATGTGAAGAAGAAGGTTGGGTGGCCTATAATTAAATTGTTTGCAAGAAAGTTGAGACAAAGCTTAAAGCATAGGTTGAATGCTGGGATGGAGGAAGAGAAACTTAGAGCAGCTAAGTTTAGACATGGGTTAGTGATAGAAGAGGAAGTTCACTTTTGTGAAATAGAGAAGGGAGTAATGCTTGGGGAGGAAGATGAGATTCAAATTACAGATCTCATGGAGAGCTTGGATAAGGAGAGGATGCTAGGGGCATCTAAAGAGACCTAGAAGTCTCATATTTTTAAAACTAATGAATTTTGTGTGATTGCAGGTTGTACATGTTATGCATGTCATGGAGATAGGAAACCACTTGTAGCTATCCTAAAGGAATAATTTCCTCATGAAGGCATAAGAGAAAGACATATTCAATATTCTGTCATATCAGGAGAAGGGACAACATTGTCTCTTGAAATTTGGGAAAGAAGAAGTTATTCATATTTGGAGGATGCAGGTGTACATAGGACAATGAGTTATCTTGGAGATATTTTTGATGATGAAGTACACATAATCTTGAAAAGGGATACTAAAGGATAAAATCATGTAAGTATGGAGATTTCCAAAGGAGAAATGATAGTGAAGGATGATGAAAGTGCTAAGGATCATTGGTACATGATCATGAAGGAATCCTTACAAAAATGTATAAAATGTTTGCAACAAATTTGTCATTTTAATAAATTCCAAGAATAGAATTTGATTGAAAAATCATGTAGACTGAGCATGCAACTTAAGAATATGAAATATTGTTTGCATAAGTTTTTATTTAGTGAGCAGTGTTCTCAAGAAGCTGAGGACTGAGATAGATGTGGAGACCAAGAGATGGTAGTAGCCATCCAAATTTTCTATGAAAATTTGGAGCAGAGAAATTGCAACAATGGTGCGTACCAACAAAGGAAAATACTGGACATTGAGGAGTTATGGCAGCATTTGATGAAGGTTTCCAAGTTAAAATACTAGAGGAATAAGAAGAAGAAGAACATGCCAATACAACTTACTAAAATAAGAAAAAATGTTGCACCATAAAAAAGTAAAGCATGGTATCCTAGAAGGTTGCAAAAAACAACAAGACAATAAAAAAGAAACAAAGAAAGTGAGAAACAACATAAGATTTTGGATCTAGGAGGACTTTAGCAAATACACATGATCAAGAGATCATCAATTTTTTTACCTTGGGAGTCTTATGCATGAACATTTTTTCTCCTAATTCAACCTTGTTTGATTAGACCTAGGGGGTCTTTGATTTTACTAAGGGAGTGGGTTCCCTAAGCATGAATTAATGTAAACCATATGTTTCATTGAGTTATAGAAGTATTGTATAAGATAGGGTTTGTTGAGTTGAGATTAATTGTATTCAAATCTACTTAGTTTAGCAGATCTCGAAGGAATGGAGACCTAGAACCTAGGGATAAGAAGATATTTTAGGAGTGGTTGAGGACTTTGTGGATCTAAAAAGATCAACAAGCTTATTCTTCCATGTTTAATATTGCAAGCATATGGGCGATAGAGTATGTAGGTATGTGTTAGAAAAAGAGATGAGAGATAGAGATTGTGGGTAAGAGGCTAAGTGTGGCCAAAGGTCAAGGAGAGGCCAATTGATTGCAGATCAGACCAAAAGACAGAAGGGCCTTTTGTAAATAGTGTATAGATTCATTAATAGAATCTTTGAATTATTGTGTTCCTGTGTATTATTGGATGATGCAATATAGTCCATATCAAATCTCTGTGTATAATTGAACATCGTATTAGCTATCTGCTAACCAATGGTTGTTTAGGTTTGGAGTGAATCGTGAGAGTAAATATTTGCATAGAGTAAATGGATCAGGTCAAGTAATATATAAGAGTGAATCACAGCGAGATCGAGGAGGAACAAAGTTAGAATCCAACTATGTGCATAGGTGAGTCAAATAACATAGTTAAAATCCTCTTGCAGGCGTCGAGGAAAAGGAGCTGCCCAATCAAGGCAAAGAACCAATCAAGAGTATTGATTTCATCAGAATAAGACTTCATTAGTGGGTTTAATCTTGGATGACCAGGATTAGAATCACAGAGAAGAGAATATCTAATCATGACCGTTGATCATTGGAAGGATCAACGACTAGAAGCAACCTGAGTTCAAAGTATGAAGAAAAGGTGAAAATATTTTGGAGCAATGTATTTAGAGTCAAAAGAATACAACAATGAAGAATACTCTAACAAATAAATTTGACTAACAATATAGATTGATCATAGTAGAAGATGAATCAACGATTATCAAGGACCCACGTGGTGATGATTAGAGTGACCATATAAGGGTCCAAAAGAAGGTGAAGGGTAACTCCAACCAATGGCCCAAATTCATTCGGAATAACCATACCAATGGCTATGAAAGTGATGCAAGGAAACATGCTATTGGTTGTTGGAGTAGAATCATCAGAGTACAGAGCTAGAGTAATGCTATTGGTTGTTGGAGTAGAATCATCAGAGTACAGAGCTAGAGTAATATTCTGAGGGATATATTCTGATTGACAGACAAGATCTATTCAGGGTTAAATAGATCATTAGTTCATGTCGAGACACATGGTAGAAAGATTGAACTTTGACAAAAAGAGTCCGATAGACCTAAACAAGTCTACCCAAACCCATGGTGAGGATTTACCTTCAACGATCATATCAACGGTTCAGAAGTGGCATGCAACAATCACCTATAGGAGAAGTATTCTGACTCTGACCATTGGAGTAACTTAACTAGATCAAGTCTGAGGATGGTATTCCGATAAGAAATGAAATCTTATCTGATCAACAGTTAAGATTAGATGGAACGAGGAGATCAATGACATATATTCTAAGAAGCAGTGACAACAACAAATGTTGGATATTGAACCTTGGAAGAGATCGATCGTGTATAATTGAAGAAGAGTCCTAGTTCATCATAGTCCTAGTTTTGGAGTGCTTAGATCAGAATATTTTGAGATACTCCAAACAGATGCAGTCCAATGGTGCCATAGCACCTAGTCATGGATCTAGGTCATGTGATGATATAACATATTGAGCGTTGGAGTTAAGGGAGCTAGCAGATAGAGATTTGGCGCACAATTATGGCATCGAGATGCATGGAAGATAATCACTATTAAAAAAAATGTTCGACTTGTAAAGGAAGTCTAGCACCATAGAACAAAGTGCTTAAGAGAGTAATTTGAGGTCATAGTGCTTGATCATATCGAAATCAATCTATTTGAAGCTAACGAGAAAGAAGCTTGTAGTTAAGCACTCAGGTATGAAATTCTTGTTCAAAAGACTAGGATTGTATGAAGAAAAGGATACGACTGTAGTTAGAGAAGATATTAGTGAATGTATATGAAGCTAGAGATCCTGCATGAAATAGAGGAGAATTTTCTATGAAATTCTCAAAGGAACGAGATCATTTGTCGAATATGAGAGCTATAGAATAGCTCTATTGAAGACGAGAATTTGGGTCTAAGGAAATCACAGGAAGCTTGAGCTTGAAGATGCAATAGAATTTAATTAGATTGACAAAGTGTTTTTGTGGAGATACTTGGACACCCCATTGAGGGTTTAATGGGTAGCATATCATTAAGAAGGCTATCATACTGTGGGTATTGATTTGGTAGGTCATCAATGGGCCACATTGTATGAAGATAAAATAAGGAAATAAGACAGTGACATGAAATCATTCAGATGATTGAATGGTAGAAGCATGCCTTATCTTGATCATTTAAAAGAAAATATGCCAAAAATATGTCCCAATAGTTGGGTGGTTGACTAGATACAAGAGAAATATGTTGTGTCTAGTCATAACCCATGTAGAGAAGATCTGGATGCACTAAACATTGGGATCAGGTGCAACAACTCTGTAATAACCTCTATGAGTACCACATTATATTTATAATATTTCACATTTGAATTCTAATATGTATTATGTTTTTAATAATGCTTCGATTATTAGACATATGGCATCGTCCTTTGTTCACATTTTTACAGGTGCATTTGTTCCCATCTATGTGGGCATATGGACATCATTTTCACATTGAGTATGCTAGTGATGTACACATGACACAAGATCGTGGAGTGGAGGTCGAGTTTGACCGATCAAGTTGTTCTAGCCACCACGATCAAAACCTAATAGAAGGTGAAGTTAGGTTACACTAGAAAGATACATGAGATCATGCAAGTGGACTTCTCAGCGCTTCAATGTGTTATTTTTTGTTGCAAGTGGTGGGATACCTTCAACCAGAGAAATATAAAGGAAGATCATGATAGTGGGATAATATGTATTAACTCTAAAAAAATGTGGGTTGAAACTAAGGATCCTTATGTTTTCCCAAAACATTGCAACCAAGTGTTTTTTTACTCATATGTGTTGGATGGGGATTGGTGGTTCATACTGAGACATGATTCGATATCTAAACAATTTTTTAAGAACAACAATGTTACAATGCCAAGTGAGAAAGATAATCAGGGTGATGTCAATGAAGAATGATTTGTAAATGCTTTGTTTCAACATTTATGTTGTGGATGTGTCATTTTATTATGGGTATTTATAATGGCCAATTATGTTTTTTTTTTCCCTTCATTTTATAAATATGTTGGATATGAAAAGTTAACAACCATTTACAACCACAATATTGAAAACACATTAAATAGTACAATCATAAGATGTGGTTTTGATATATTTTTATTGTCATATTTATTGTTTATTACATCGAAAGCTGCTTTCTACAATCCAGTATGAGGGGGATGTGTAATTCCTTCCAGTATGAGGGAGATGTGTAATTCCTTCCATGCTCAACATGGAGTTTACACATATCATTTAAAAAATATATTTCAATGTCGACCATAAATAAAATATTTTAATATCCATCTTAAGTGAAAAAATTCTATATCAACTTTGTATATAGAGAGAAAGGAGAAAGAGATAGAGTAATTGAAAGGGAAAAAATTCAAATTTTATTAATAAGTTCTTTATACTTCTCAAAATGAGAGAGATGCACAATTTCTTCAATGCTTAATATAATGGAGTTGACATGTGGCATTTAAAAAAATATTAATAAGAAAAAAATAATTTCAACGTGGCTCATAAATAAAATATTTCTATATCCACCTATTTTAACTGAAATCATTTTTCATAGTATTATCACTGAAATCAATGCACCTTATTGTTTTATGTTATATTATTATCACTGAAATCAATGCACCCTATTGTTTTATGTTATGTCATTGTTAAAATGAATACAATTATATGATTATAATAAATCAATTTTTATTGTATTAGGAGGGACACTTATAATGAAACAAAGTACATGAGTTCAACTTATAATATTTGTCCCATTTCTTCGTACCATTTTTGTTGTATCATTACTTAAATCAAAGCATATTTTTTGCATTAAATCAATGCAGCTAATTGCTCTCAATCATTTATCATTGTTTTAATTTTCTTCCTATCATTTCTTCAATTAATTAATACACTGAATGATTTTTCATAGTATTATCATTGAAATCAATGCTCCTATTGCTCTTAATAGTAAATAGTAATAGTAATAGTAAACAGTAAATACTAAAGCAATAATGAATAGTAAACATACTAAAATAAATAGTAATAATAAATAATAAATACTAAATACTGAACACTAAAGTAATATAAGTAATAGTAATAGTAAATATAAATAGTAATAGTAATAGTAAATGCTAAAGTAATAGTAAATTTACTATAAACATAATATATAATAGCATGTGTAATTTTTTTTTATTGATTGGGCCTACTTTAAATTTTTTAAAATTTTGAAATCTTTGAAATCTAATATCACCCTAACATGACAACGTCTCTCCCATATTGGGTTGTAGAAAGAATTTAGAAATTGATGCCATCAATAAATTCATTTTTTAAGTTGATAACATATATTTGATCTCATGCTATTCATTTTGAATTTTTGTATACATTAGCAAATTTAGAAATTGATACCATCAATAAATTCATTCTTTATAATGCGAAGGAAACACGACCATGGGTGATGCACTAGTAGTTTTCCTCCTAATTCAACCTTGTTTGATTAGACCTAAGGGGTCTTTGATTTTACTAAGGGAGTGGGCTCCCTAAGCTTGAATTAATGTAAATCTTATGTTTTATTGAGTACTAGAAGTCTTGTATAATATAGAGGTTTGTTGAGTTGAGATTAATTGTAATTGAATCTGCTTAGTTTAGCAGATCTTGAAGGAATGGAGACCCAGAACCTAGGGATAAGAAGAGATTTTAAGAGTGGTTGAAGATTTTGTGGATCTGAATAGATCAGGAAGATTATTCTTCCATGTTTAAAATTGTAAGCCTACGAGCGATAGAGTAGGTAGGTCCATGTTAGAAAAAGAGAGGAGAGATAGATATTGTGGGTAAGAGGCCAAGTGTGGCCAAAGTGTAATGGCCCTCACTTTTCAATCATTAAAAGTGTGAGACGATTTAAACCTTAACTATGATCATTAACAATAATTAAATGAATAAACTGTTTGCATAAAATGAACAATCATCTCTGCGAGAACTACAACAAACTGATGCTTAACCAAGGTTTATCCAAAACAAAGTAATATATTATCAACTTTCGATCTTTACAAGCGTGCACAACTAGCACATAGTTTATATAAAATTTGATTATGTTGTGCAATTTAATTACGCTTCCAAGGAATTGGTAAAACATCAGCTTCTACCAATAGACGAAAGACTCAGGTTAATAAGAAATTTTGTTCTAATATTGAGGAAAGGGTACATATATGTATACATGCATTCAACTTATATATGATAACACATAGGACCCATAGTATATACTAAACTAAATTCGAGATCCTATAAAGTTCATTAGCAATAACTATAATTACCCTGTTACAATTCATCTATTTAAATATACACTTTAAAGACTAACACTAAAAGAATCTATCTAAGGCACCTCAAGTCATACAAAAAAACAAAATTTTCTAACGCACTTAAGGTTGTGCAGGTTGTGTTTAGTTTTTATTTCGACAAGTATCAATCTACTCAACTTTTATGGCCCCTGCTCCACTAGACAAACATTTTGGGAAAACGTTGAAGCCCGTGGACTTCTTGATCTTGAAAATTTGATTTTAGCTGGAGATTTAAATCTTACTCTCTCTTTTGGGGAAATTTGGGGGACAACAGCCAACCAAGATCCTCTGGCTGACTATTTCACAACACTCTTCTTATCTCATAAGCTCGCAGATTATGCTCTAGATACATTGGCACCCACTTGGTGTAATGGAAGGATGGGCATCAAATCTATCTCTAAAAGACTCTAATGCTTCCTTATCTCAGATCAACTCATCACAACATAAGCACGAGTCCACTCCTGGGTGGAACTACCATTCTTATTAGACCATGCTCCAATTATATTACATCTGGATTCTTTGCCATACAAAATCGATTATCCATTTAAATTAAATTCTGATTGGCTAAATGAAGATGGCTTCAACTCTATTGTATTTGTTGTTTGGCCAGACCCACTCTTTCTCTCTAAATCCTGTATACAACTCCGTGTTATTTGGAATCTTAGGAGCCTAAAGGCATGCATTAAAGCGTGGGCAACTTCCTACACGATTCACAATACTCAAATACTATATGAACTTGAATATGAGATTTAGTCACATATATTTACAGATATTAGTGCATGGGATGTTGGTGATAAAAGTCACATTTTAAAAGGTCTGGAATTGGAAAGGAACTCACTACTCCTCAAAGATGAAGCCACCTGGTGACAACGATGTAGAATAAATTGGCTTAAGAGCGGTGATCTCAATACTAAGTTTTTCCATTAATTTTCCAGCTCCTCTAGGAGTAAAAAGCACATCTGGAAATTAACTGATGAATTGGACACTCTTCATGATGGAAAAAAATATTTAAAACTAGCTACTTTCAATTATTTCAAACCATTATATGGGGCAAAACCTCCTGAGAATATACAACGTACAGTTACAGTATCCAGGATTTACCCTCATGTTATTTCAGAGGAAGACTCTCTTGCTAGACAACCCATGTACCCTGCAGAAAATTATGACTTCTCTCAAGTCTTTCTCAAAGGACAAAAGCCCTAGTCCATATGGATGGACAATAGAATTTTACCTACATTTTTTTGATTTGGTTGGTCCGGACCTCCTGGAGCTTGTGGAAGACACTAGACTTAGTGGGAAGGTGACGAGTTCTTTGAACTTGACCTTCCTCACTCTTATTCCTAAATCTCCCCCCCCCGCCCCACCCCCCCCCCC
>CBVK0100496037.1:0-10206 GCA_900067695.1 Picea abies | reverse complement strand
TCCTTTAATTTTGGCGATTACATGCCTATTTACCTTTGCAACCTTTCCTACAAACTCATCTAAAAAATTATTGCAACAAGGATCAAGCCTATCCTCTCTCGTTTTCTTTCACAAGAGAAACTGGGGTTTTTAAAAGGTTGACAAGTTCTTGATGCTATTGGCACAACCCAAGAATGTTTACATAGCATCAAAAGAAAAAAATCCAAGGAAATTATCCTTAAAATTGACCTTAAGAAGGCTTTTGATAGCATCGACTGAGACTTCCTCCGAATGATCCTAATCTAGATAGGATTTAGTCACTCGATGATCAAGTGGATTATGAGCTGTGTGATTAGTGCAAACCTTGCAATCCCGATTAATGGTGAATCTACTGATTTCTTTCACATTGGGAGGGGTCTGAGATAGGGTTGCCCCCTCTCCCCCCTCCTCTTTATTTTGGCTATGGATGCCTTGAGCCTACTTCTCAATTCTGGTCAAGCAGAAGGCAAGATAACTGGTTTAAAGGTGTCAAGGACTACCAAAATATTACATCTTTTTTTTTTTGATGATATCCTCATCATGACAAATGACTCATTACAAGAATGGAAAGCGATCAATGAGATCTTAAAACTCTTGTGCAGTGCCATGATATTATCGATTAATTGGGATAAATATTCTTTCCACTTCGCTAACCTGCAACAACAATCCCTGGATCAAATCAAAGGTATTTTTCCATACACCTTCTCACATCTCTCCACTGGTCTTAATTATCTGGGCTATTTTTTAAAACCTAACTCCTATAAAATGGGGGACTGGAGCTGGCTTATTGCCAAAGTCCAAAAAAAGATGAGTCACTAGTGTAACCGTTGGGTCTCACTTGGAGGCCTCTTCACTCTCATAAAAGAGGCACTTGAAGGGAATCATGTGTACTAGATGGCTCTAGAAACCATACCTGTTACAGTTCTCACAAAACTTCGCAAATTGATTTACAACTTCCTTTGGTCGGGTTGCTCATAATTTTCTCGCCAGCACCTCTGCAATTGGAAAATTCTGGCTAAACCAAAACATAGGCCAGCACCTCTGCAATTGGAAAATTCTGGCTAAACCAAAACATAAAGGTGGTTGGGGGCTTCAAAATCTACACCACTTTAGTCAGGCACTGACGACTTCTACCCTCTAGCATGTGCTGACTTCCCGAGGCATTTGGCACTCCATCATTGCTGAAAAATATCTTAGCCATCATTCTGTCAACACTTGGCTTCAAACTGAATTTGTTCATACCCGTGTGAACATGGCGTCCTCATACTTTTGGTGACATTTAATAAAGAAAAACCCTTGATCTTCCATTGGCTATGTCAGATCCCAGGCTCGGGGCATTCCATTGAGTTGGGGCGCGATCTTATTCTTGGTCTAGGTGACCACTATTTACTCCCTCAGTGATTGGTATCCCACCTACATACAAAAAACATGTGGTATCTTTACCAAGCACGAGTAATATCCAGGTCGACACTTATCTCAGACATCTGGATTACTAGTGAAGCACTCGGTCTCAACGCAGAACACACTCCTATCTGGAATACATTTTGTCTTGCCCTCACTCTCTCGGTCATCCACCTTAACAATACTGTCGATTCTCTCCACTAGTCCGGGGGAAACTTCTCAGGACTCATAATAGTTTAGAACATATACTCAGAGATTGCAAACACCCACTGGCATACAAACATCTGTGGATGGAGAAAGAAAATGTGGTCTTGGTAGCTACCACTCAAAATAAAAATATTTACTTGGCTTTTGACTGTGTACAAATTGAATACTTGGGACATTCTCCAAAAGAAAGTATGGAATGGACCAAATTTCTGTCACTTTTTCCACATTGATGTTGAAACTGCAAATCATATTTTCATTAACTGTACTTTCGCTTGAGAAGTTTGGGACAAACTTACTTTGACTCTCAATATTAAATCCACCTAGGATGAGCCAAATCTCTCCAGCTGTTTTGATCATTGGACCCACCGAGAACATAATTATAAATATCTCCCTTCATTGGTGTGCTAGTCTATTTGGCTAGTTAGAAATCAAACTATTTTTTAAAACGAAACTCCTTCCACTGGCATTGCAGTTCACAAAACTCTTGGTTTCTTTAAAACCTGGAATGAACTTCACTTACGAAAGATAGACTGCAGCACAACAATCAACTTCCTAATCTAGAGGATATCCCCACAGGTTGGTTCGACGAAGCAACGCAATCAATTGGCGAACATAGTGGAGCTGGAGGATTGATAAGAATCACAAAAAACTCCATTTATAAATGGACCTTCAACTGTTGATCGGGTACTAATACAGGGGCTGAATTGTTGGGGGCTTTGTCTACACGTTACTTGGCTTCCAGTGTACATATAGATACCCTTCAGATTCTTGGGGACTACATGATTATTATTGAGTGGTTGAACAAGAGGAATGATCTTCAAACAATTTCTCTCTCAGCTTGGAAGGATATAATTAGACTTCTACAACTTGCTTTCAAAAAACTCAGTTTCATTCACATCTATCGCCAACACAACAAATCAACAATTCTTCTCTCAAAGGATGCTCTCCAGAAAAAAAGTGGGTATCATAACATATAATCACTAGATAGATGGGCATGAGGGCCCTCCACATTTTCTAACTCTTTTCTAAGACCTGTTTCTCTCCTAACATTGGTCTCACTTGATTAGAAATCTGTTTTTCCGCCGGGGCACATATGAAATCTCGATTTCTTAGAATCCTGTACTTGCATGTCGAAACAACTTTCTTTGTTTTTATTCTCTCACTATTTTCTTCTTTTTTGAACTTTCCAGCCTCATTGGTCAAGAGACCACTTTAGGCGAAAGTTGTTATATTTTCTCATCACATTAGTGCTTTTCAACTGCTTTTGTAATCTTCGATTTGAAGAACACATTATATTATAATATAATGGAACAATTTTCCCATTGAAAAAAAAAATTGTGTTTAGTTTTATTTAAGTCATGTGCAAGTTGTAATTATATTAAATCAATAGAAATCACTAATCCATTCAATTATGAATTTATTATTATGAAAATTAGTATAATTCATTTTATATAAAGGATGATTACAATTTTTAATTTATTTAATAATAAATAGAGATCAATCATATAATAACTAAGTCCTAAACTTATTACTCCACTCAACGATATATATAAAATATAATTCAATATCATGTCACTTTCCATCCTTTAATTATTGACATCAATCAACACCCTTTTTTTTAATAGTTAATAGAACATTGTATAATTTTACTAATGCCCAACTTAATATTAAAAATTTCCATATAAATGCATTAAAAATTCCAATAATCATATCACTTTCCAAGAACAATAATTCTATCGCTAATCTCATACGAATAGTAATGCCAAGGAGACATGAGTGTAAGCACATGATGGATTTATAAATCGACAATGCAACAAGGTTTTGGACTGCATATTACCCAAATTTAATATGTTAATATATTTCCGAACTAAAAATTGGAGATAACCCTCTTGTGATAATATCAAAGTATCGGATCCATGACAACTTCTATTACTGGAATAGGATTTAAATGGAACGATCTGAACCTGTAAAATATCTCTTATAATACAGAAATGATCCAATGCAGATGCTAACAACATTTCTTTTCATTCAACAAAAATGTATGTATGCCGATTAAACATGATACCATTAAAATATAGTGATGATTTGTACAGTTCCTTTCATTCGTCTATCAGTCTTTAAACTAGAAATAAGCAGATTTTTTTTTTGAAACTACTATGTCATTTCGAAGAAGTAAACCATTCCATCTAATATAGAATATTATGTATATACAAATTCAAAATTTTGTGTATTAAATTCAACATGATTCCTTGCGTATTCAACTTACAATCGAGATTTCAGTTAACAATGAAATATTTATACCAAACAAGTACCGTAACTCGGAGTTTGACAATAGTAGTGATTTTCAATTTGAAATTCTTGCACGACACTCCTTTCCTTCCACCTGCTAATTCAATGACTTCATCAATATTTCCCAACCAATGCTAGGGGTACTCTTCTTCCCCCTTAGTCCCCTGAGCCGCAAAAGGGTCACACACAAAAAACTCGGATCCAAACTAGTTCATTGCAGCCCAACTCACACAAGTAAACTTTAGTCAATAGAAATTTCAACAACATTTCATTCATCGAGCAATATGGTGGTTTCCCTCTTCCTCACCATTCTTTTTATAAGAAATTTCACCTTGACACTTGTAATCTCATGTACAATTAGCTAATTTTTAATAATTTAATTAGAGAATATTCACCCCAACACATGTCATACTTTCCCCAAGTTGCACATGTTTAATCCCTTTTTAATTTAAATAATTAAGCATTTCCCTCACACCCACAATTAGTTCCTAGATTTCCTCCTACTTGTCCCTTAGTTCCCCAAATTCTCTTTTATTATGTCCCCTAACTAATTTACAGTTGGAGTTTGATTAGGACTGTACTTCTAGTTAAGATTAGAGTCTAGATTGACTTAGGATTCTAATTCCATATTGACTACACATTCTCTCATGAAATTATTTTCTTTTAATTTAAAATTCTTTTTTATTAATTTCACGAACACATTGTGCACATGCCTAAATTTTATTCTCATTCTCCCTTCACTAGAGTTCATTTAGTCTAAAATCCCTTAACCCATTTTACAATTTTATTTAGTCAAAACACCTAGGCTTAAACTTTTGATTATGTTATTTAGTTTATAACTAAATAATAATTTATAATATCTTTTCTACAAGGTGTAAGTATTCAATTCATTTTTTAGGGTCCTCTAGATTTTTATTGAGTGACATGTATTCATGCGACGTGTCTTTCAAGAGGCACCACCGTGCTTCAAGGGTGTTACTCACAACTGACTTAGTTTGGAAGTCATCTGACGCTTGGACTCAATACTCCACTTGTCTACCTTGTGTGAGACTAACAACTTACTAAGGAATAAATAATCTGTCTTATTGCACGCCCCTCATAAATTCTCACGAGTGACTCTCTCAGTCTACCCTCACGACATCGTGAACCTCTCAGAACAAGGTAGTCATTAACCTTCAATTTAGGTCATGGTGGGAGTGCTAGTAGGATGTGATAGGGATGCTACCACACCTTTCCCTCATCCATCTGATATCTATGCAGGACCCCTTTACTCCATATTTGAGTCGTATTAGCAAGCGTCACCATGCTTGCATCCAATGACAAAGATAACATCAGTAACTCGTATACATAAAATCCATAACTGAAATCATCATATAACACATGCGTAATAAACCAAGTATTCATAACCAAAGTAAATAATCCACTCCCTAATGTTGACGATTATAATCACAAACGATGAATTTTGCCCACAAATAATTTCTAAGTTTTATTATTCATTTATGATAATAATAATTAACTAGTAGGTGAGACCCCCTTGTCGACTAGAGGTGATATGATGGATGTGTTGCACTTATATGTTTGTTGTTGCTATGATAGTGTCTACACAGTCCTCTACAATTGATGATGCAATCTTGGTTTCATCCGTTTTGACAACATGGTTGGTTGATGCATTGTTGCTAAATGCAGTTGATATTCACTTGCAATACAAGGAAGTGCTATGGATATGATGGTTATTTGTTTACAGGTGTTATGTTATATTATAACATTGACTAAAAAAAATCTTATACATGATTTTATGCAAAGAGATAATATGATTATATGGGAGCTTGATCAAAACAAAAGGAAAAAATATGGATAAGTCCTAAGGCTATTGCAAAAGGATTACATATAAACCTTGAATGTATATATATAACTGTTACAAAGTGATGGACCTAGCTATTGTACTACACATTTTGGTTGAAGAGTTATATGGAAAACACATATGGTAATGTTAACGTATGGTTGTTATTAAAGTTGTGACATGTTTTGGGTGGCGCACTATACAATGGATATGCCATTGAATTTATGCAATGGTTATTGTATTGAATTAAATGGTCGATGTTATGTTAATCGGTTGGCTAGTATGTTGAATTGATTAGGGCCAGGTGAGGAAGTGATGCACATTTACTGCACGTCACTCCAAACCACCCTTGATCCTGTCACCCTAGCCATAGTTTCATTTTTCTCTGTTGGTTGTGGAAGCTCCATGATTTTAGGTTTTGAAAGGGGAAAACACATGCCAACTCTTCCTTGAAGCGATTTTTCTAGGTATGGTTCTTTTCTTTCCATCCATGATGGACTCTCTATACTATGAATCATTTGGTTGGCTTAGGATTGCATGATTTTTGTGTTTTTTGCGAGTTTTTGACTGGGTATCAATGCCGTGTTTATGGTGTTCTCTGTGATTACTGTGGAATGTTGGAATTTTGAAGGAAAGTAATGGTGTTGTTGCTTTGTAAAGCCTCTGCATTGGTTATTGGTTTAAAATAAAATGGCGGTTAGCTTGGGTTTATTCTGGTCCTCTATGAAAAATGATGTCAATAGTGCAACAAGCTTTGAGTTTTGTTCACGCGGGATTTACCACCAGTCTGGGTATGAGTTATTGTCACCCCCTTTTTGTCTCGGTCGTTGTTTTTGATTCGTTTCCCAGGTTGCAATGCAACTATCAACAATGTATGGTTCTTGCTCTATTTGGCTGAGCCCCAAGCTATTGTTTGTTATGGATTTTCCTACTATCACTATCGTCGAAATCATTCCACAGTCCAATCTTTTTTTACCCAGAATATTAAATGGAGGTCTGTGTATGTATCAGATAGCCATGAGTTGTGCTCTGTAATTATTTTCACAAGAATTTTTAACATTTGATCCTCTCATCTCTGTTATAGTGGCCGAATGTTATGATGGTGAGCCTCACTGTCAATTGTATTCAAAGGTTATAGACCTCCTTGGTGTTTGGAAGAGACATAGTCTCTTTGTGTCTTCAAGGACTCTTCATTGTTTAAACCAACCCTTGTTTCCTCTCTGCATAAAGTTTTAATAGGCATCTGTGTGTGCCTTGTTTTTTGCGCTTGAATTGCTTTGTTTCTACTCAGGCATTTTCTTTATGGCTCTGTCAAGATTTTAGGGTTATAAATTGAAAGACTGTGGTGTTTTCAAAAGAGCACGACTCTCTGTTTTTCCAAGATTATACTTGTTTACCTATGGTTGCTTCTTGGTGGTAAATTATTGTAGGAGGTAAAAGGGATGATGAGATCTGATGCAGGAGAATTGCTCCACCTCAGTAAGCGCTAGCTATTCAACACATCAAAGCGCATTCAAGAAGGGGGAGAGGTGCCAACCCTCTCATTTTTCCCTGGATTTGAAATTTTAAATGTAATTTAAATGCAATTAAATTCTGGAAGGCTTGAGCAGGCTGAGTCATTGACTTTATATAGGCAATAGTTGAAATCACTTTTAATGGCTAGATGTAGGATGATCTAGATCCGATTTAGACTAGATTTTCATTTATTGTAATAAGCCTCAGTAGATATGAGTTTTGATGGTTATTAGACACCACTAATGTAGTTGGAGGGAAAGACTCATTAATGAGTCCCCTCTTGTATAAAGCATTGTAATGTATGCCCAGTAGAGGCTGCTGGAAAGTTGATAGAAAATCATTGTATGCAAAAGAGAGAAGGAGGAGAGAGCCAAGACTCTATTGTAGTCCGAGCTTGCACATATTGTAACCAAACTTTGAAATATTCATATAAAAGAAAAGATTTCATTGTTTATGAGTTTATGTGTGGTGAATGTTTCTTTTATGAATGTCATATGTGTGTTTTATGAATACATGTTGTAGATGTATGTGATAGATTTCATCTACAGGGATAAGATAGACTTTATTATCCGTTTGTGAGTTTGCTGAGTTGTTTTGGGTTCTTTAGGCTAAGTGAAAAGAGTGCACGATAGAGTATTGAGAAATTTGTGAGCCAGTGCAAGGAGTGCGCATCTGAATTCTTCTTTGAGTTCAGGGGAGAACATGCTAGGAGGGCACACCGGGATAATTCAAAATATCAGAGAGGAGCCTCAGGGTTACTAAACACCCTGGAGGAAAGTCCATGCCAGAGTAAACGTAGCCAGAGTTACTAGAACACTCTGTAGAGATCTTCCAAGTGGGAATTGAGCAGGTGCAAGTGTGCATGAAATGATTCTATTTCAAGTCTGAAGAGAAGGGTGTCAAGGAGATGACACCATAGAGTTGCTAAATTCTCTATAAGGTCAACAAGGAGTGCTTTGAGCAGGTGAAAAGAGTGCACAGAACCAACATGTTCTGAAGTGTTGGAGGAAATCGAGGAAAACCAGAGTTACTGAACACTCTTAGGAAGAGCTCTACAAGTGTGCTTTGAGCAAGTGCAAGTAGTGCATGGAGCCAATACTTATCTGAAGTATTGGTGAAGTTATGGTGAACCAGAGTTGCTGAACACTCTTGGGGTGAAGCTTTGTAAGGATTTCATCGAGCCAACGCAAGTGAGCGAAAAGAGACAATCAAATTCTTAGACTGTAGTGAGAGACTCTGTAAGGAGTGCATCGAATAGGCACAAGGAATGTGCGGGAAGATTTATTGAAAAATATTCTAAGTCTGACAGACATTTGAAGGCTCGGTCAAGTGCAAGAAGTGTGCCAAAGGTAAAGCAGGTCTGCTTTACAAGCTTAGGAGGAAGAGCATTGGGTTGTCAGGTGGGCAACATAAAATATTGTATGAAAGCAGCAAGGTCGAGTCCCTTGGAAATCTGAGAAACTACAAGGCTTGAGAAAATTAGTGCAAGTGTGTACAATGAACCTGCACAACGAGTGGAGGCCAAGGACCTTTAGAGGTTCAAATTGTGAATACAGTGCAGGTTCACACTAAAGAGAGAACAAGATGTGCGTCAGAGATGAACTTGCTTCAAGTTCAAAATCTCAGGAGGAGGAGTGAAGTTGAGACCCAAGTAGTTGGGATCGTAGGAGGACCAAAGGCTACAGCCTTTGAATATTTTCCATTATTCCCAATCCGAGAGGAAGTGGTAAAGCTGTAGGAGGGAGGAGCTACGAAAACTGTCAAATAATCTATAGGAGGGAGGAGCTGTGAAAAATGTCAAATAAGCTGTGAGGAGAGATATAGACTGTTGAATTCTACATCCAGACACTAGGAGGAACACACCGAGAAGGAGAAAAAATCCAAACCATTGGATCTGAGCGCGAAGGGTTGACACCCGTTGAATCTAGGTAAAGTGCACATAATTTAACCCTTTTTAATTGTATAGGAGAGATGACTTGCGAAGTCTTGAAGTGGATCGGGACAGTCCTTTGTCCAAAGGGACGCGAGGCAGAAGATCTGCCAGTCTAGAGAAAAACCACTTCGAGAGAAAGTGGAGTTGGTGGAGCAAGAACTCCTGAAGGATGAATTGTCAGAATCAATTGTGTCCATCGATTTAAGGAGGACACACATCATCATATTGTGTTATCTTGAAGTGTGAACTTCAGTGAAAAATATGAGGAGGAAGTGGAGTCATTGACCAAAAGTCGTCTAAAGCTCGAGAGGTAAGAGGCCATCCTAGCCGTTAGTTGCTTGGACACGTGGCATCAAATCTATCACTTCGGAGGTCATACACTCAGGAGGAAAGTGGAATTGGGTGGCATGAAAAATCCCAAATTCTGTAGTGTCAGAGTCCATCTTAGCCATCCATCGGAATCAGACAGGTGTCAGTAGATCACATACTTCGAAGGTTTGTCACTCCGGAGGATTTGCGTGTGGTTTGTTTGGAATTCATCGAAGTGTTGGAGCATGAATTTGCTGGGGGCCGTAGATATCAAAGGAGAGTGTGGACCTTTTTTTTGCAAGGGGTCATGTGGAGAGAAGAGATTCATTCCAGAGAAAAGTCACTTCGGAAGAGGTGAAGAGTGAAGACACGAAAACTCCTGAAGGCCAGAGTGTCGGAGTTCATCTTAGTCATTCGCTAGAAAAGGACGTGTGGCGGAATATCTATCACTCCAATGGTTTGATACTTCTAAAGAAAGGGAAGCATCAAAGCATTGACTGCAAGTTTCCTGAAGTGGAGCAAAGGGAACATCTTAATCGTCGATCGAGGTGAGCATGTGGCACTCGATCCGTAGCTCCGGGTAAAAGTTACTCCGTGGAAAAATGAGTTTGGAACACTAGGAACTCTTGAAGGCCGGAGTCCCGAAGTGAATGTTAAGCCCTAATATTGGCTCATTACCCCTTAATTGGGGCAT